>OX419347.1:2500-37500 GCA_948470475.1 Galaxea fascicularis
TAACCCTAACCCTAACCCTAACCCTAACCCTAACCCTAACCCTAACCCTAACCCTAACCCTAACCCTAACCCTAAACCCTAACCCTAACCCTAACCCTAACCCTAACCCTAACCCTAACCCTAACCCTAACCCTAACCCTAACCCTAACCCTAACCCTAACCCTAACCCTAACCCTAACCCTAACCCTAACCCTAACCCTAACCCTAACCCTAACCCTAACCCTAACCCTAACCCTAACCCTAACCCTAACCCTAACCTAACCCTAACCCTAACCCTAACCTAACCCTAACCCTAACCCTAACCCTAACCCTAACCCTAAACCCTAACCCTAACCCTAACCCTAACCCTAACCCTAACCCTAACCAAACCTAACCTAACCCTAACCCTAACCCTAACCCTAACCTAACCTAACCCTAACCCTAACCCTAACCCTAACCTAACCTAACCTAACCTAACCCTAACCCTAACCCTAACCTAACCCTAACCTAACCCTAACCCTAACCCTAACCCTAACCCTAACCTAACCCTAACCCTAACCCTAACCCTAACCCTAACCCTAACCCTAACCCTAACCCTAACCCTAACCCTAACCCTAACCCTAACCCTAACCCTAACCCTAACCCTAACCCTAACCCTAACCCTAACCCTTAACCTTGAGGTTAGGGTTAGGGTTAGGGTTAGGGTTAGGGTTAGGGTTAGGGTTAGGGTTAGGTTAGGGTTAGGGTTAGTTGAAGTTAGGGTTAGTGTTGGGGTTAGGGGAAGGGTTAGTGTCAGGGTTAATGTTAGGGTAAGTGTTGGTGTTAGGGTTGGGGTTAGGGTTAGTGGAAGGGTTATTTTTAGGGTTAGTGTTAGGGTTAGAGTTAGGGTTAGTGTTGAGGTTAGAGGAAGGGTTAGTGTTGGTTTTAGGGTTAGGGTTGGGGTTAAGTTTAGTGTTAGTGGAAGGGTTAGTTGAAGTTAGGGTTAGTGTTGGGGTTAGAGGAAGGGTTAATGCTAGGGTTAATGTTAGGGTTAGTGTTGGTGTTAGGGTTGGGGTTAGGGTTAGTGGAAGGGTTAGTTGAAGTTAGGGTTAGTGTTGGGGTTAGAGGAAGGGTTAATGCTAGGGTTAATGTTAGGGCTAGTGTTGGTGTTAGGGTTTGGGTTAGGGTTAGTGGAAGGGTTCGTGTTAGGGTTAGGGTTGGCGTTAGTGGAAGGTTTAGTGGAAGTTAGGGTTAGTTTCAGGGTTGGTGGATCGGTGTTTGTTAGGGGTCTGTGTTATGTTTGGTTTTAGGGTTATGTGTCAGGGGTTAGGTTTGAAGGTTATAAGGAGTTAAGGGTTTAAGGGTTTTAAGGGTTAAGGAATTAAAGGTTTAAGAGGTTAAGGAGTTGAGGGTTTAAGTGTTTAAGGGGTTAGGGAGTTAAGGGTTGAGTTGAATAAGTGGTTAAGTGTTTAAGGGTCTAAGGATTGGGTTAGGTACATATGTTTTGTAGTTTGAATCTGATTCTGGATATCTGAATCTGAGTCTGGCTCGCAGATGTACTAATGCGAATCTGAATCTGAGGTTACGATGGGTTGCTTTTTAGTCCAATTTGAGTTTGAATCTGAGTCTGAATGTTGTTATGTGAAAAATTGCGATTGGGATGTACGGGAAGTCAGGTTTAGTGTCAGGGATCATCTTGGGCTTCCGTTGGAAGTCAAGGGTGTTAATTTAGTGAAATTTTTGTTCCTTAAAGAGTTGCCAAGAACTATGGTTTTACTTAGTTATTGCCATAAACTAGCTTTTTAACAACCCTGAAAATTGATGTGAAGGGTGGAAACTTGGACTTGTTTTGTCGCTTGGTCTTTTGGTTTGAAGGTGTAGCTGGAAAACTTTAAAAAACTTATTTCATTGACGCTTAAGACTCGCGAAAAAGCTTTTATTTTGTTTAAAAGCACTTTTATGAATCGTTACGTCGACTACAACATCAAGGGAACAGTTTGCTCTAGGATCGCCCTTTCCCTGAGTAAAGTGCTAACGGTTTGTGGAAGTGGTGCTTGGCCGTAGTCACTGCTATTTTGTTTAAAACTGGACCTTTCTTTGAACTCCTGATGTTTTTTGGACGTTGCCCTTACCCTAACTAAAAGACTAACCGTCATTGCAAGGGGGCGCTTAGGCCTAAAGACTCGGTTTTTTGACATGCACCTTGCCTTCTTTTAACAGCGGCTGCCCTCATCCTACTAAAACGCTAACCGTCGTAGTCACTCCGATTTGGTTCAAAACTGGAACCTTGTTTGAAGTCTTGATGTTATCTTAGGGTTGCCCTTACGCCAACTAAAAGCCTAATCCTCTGTCCGACGGCGCTTAGGCCCAATGACTCGGTTTGTCTACATGGACCTTGTCGTCTTCTAAAAAAAGTGGTTGCACCTACCGTAACTAAAATGCTAACTGTTTGTCCAAGCGGCGCTTAGGTCTAATGACTCGGTTTGTTGAGATGGACCTTGTCTTGTTCTGATATCGGTTGCCCTCACCCGGACTAAAATGCTAGCTGTGGAAGCGGCGGTTGAGCCTAAGCCTTAAAACTTCAAAGAATCACCAAAAAGTACCCTTTTGTCAACCCTGAAAATAGATGTCCGGGGTGGAAACTTGGCCAAATTCACCCTGCTTTTAAAGAGAATTGGCAAAAAAGATCACCGTCATTTAGACACTTTGCGTCTCTACGTTTCTTTGGCATGGAAAGTTGAGGGAAGCCCCCTCTCTCAGTGTGATTTGCCCTCTCATTATTAGTATGGAAGGAATTAAAGTATGATTTGCCCTCAGGTTAGATTGAACTGCCCTCAAATTAGGGTTAGGGTCAGGGTTGAGGGTGGGGCTGGGGTTAGGGACGGGTTTAGGGTTTGGACTGGAGTAGAGGGTGTTGGTTGAAAGAGTTTTTAAAAAGTTTGGCAATTAGGTACGCCAAAAGTGCCCCTAAATCCTGAAAGCTAGCCGATTGTCGATGCAGCTCTATCATGGGGTAATAACAAAGGAAGAAGGCACACGGACACCAACAAACCCAAAAAACGGACACAGGCACACCAACACACCCACAAATGCGACACAGAGGCAACAATACACCCAAAGAAGGGCAGAGGGACACCAACAGACGCAAACGAAAGACACAGGGGCACTAATAGACCGAAACAAGGAACACAGGGACACCAAGACACTGAAACAAGGGACACAAGTGCATTTGGCTACAACGACTTGTTTGTTTGTTCTGTTGTTTTAATGACGAAATCTCAAGAGCATCTTGCAAGGAAGAGTTCCCTTGACGCTTTGTAAGGTGTAAAACAGGTCAGGGGAGCGCCACGCTGTTGTCTCTGTGTCCTTATGTAAGTGCGTTGGTGCCCCTGTGTCTCTCAGCGCTTACGAAAGCCCAACAACTTGCACCCAGGTTCATTGTTGTCCTCATTAAATAAAAGAGAGGTTGCCCTCACCCCAACCCGAAAAGCTAACCGTTTCTCGAGCCAGAGATGAGGGCTAATAAGTCGATGCATCGGTTAGGTACACCTAATCACTCGTGTTTATTGTTGTCTTACAATAGAGGGAGGTTCCCCTGACCCTAACTTTGAAAGCTAACTGATTCTCGAAGCATCGCTTAGGCTTAAGACGCTGAAAACCCCACGGGAGGGAGGCACTGTTTTTTGCGGACTGGAGATAAACAAAAGCGGTGCCGAAGAAATGCGTTTTCTTTATTTATTGCACCGATCTCCATTTATTAGTGTTAAGCGCTGAATCTCGGTCTTTTATCTCCCATTTACACTGATTAGGGTTAGGTGACGAAACGGGAACATTGCGGTTAAGAAATGCGAAACGGTTAGCATTCGCATGCTTGCTAGGGCAACTCTCCAATAACATGAGGTTTCAAAAACAACTCATTTCCATTTCAGAATACTAGAAGACAGAAAGAAAGACTGAAAGAGAGTCATTCTCGGCCGGACCTCACTCAATTCCCTTTTAATTTTCTGAATTGCTTTGAGTTGATTCGAAGCACGCAGAAAAACCTCACCAACAGAGTAAGAAATGTCGGGCGGGGGCTCCACTGACCTGTTTTAGAACAAAACAAGGGCACAGGGACACCAACACACCCTAACAAACGCACAGCCACACAAACACGTCCAAACAAGAGACACAGGAAAACCAACACACAGCCAACAAGGCACACAGGGGCACCAAGAAACCCAAAACAAAGGGCACTGGGGCACGAACAGACCTAAACCAGAGAGACAGGGGTACCAATACACCCAAACAAGGGTACAGGCACACAAACAAACCCTCAGAAAAGGTTACAGGGAATCCAACACACTAAAACCAGGGACAAAGAAACACCAATGCACCCAAACAAGGACGCGGGCACACCAACACTGGTTTATTCTTGTTGACCTTAACTAAAAGAGAGGTTCCCCTGACCCTAACTCGAAAAGCTAACCGTTTCTCGAGGCAGCGCTTAGGCCTAATCAGTCGATGCATCGGTTAGGCCTAGTCAGTCCACGGAGGTTAATACTCGGGTTTGAGAATCACTCATGTTTTTTCTTGTCTTATAATAGAGACAGAGAGGTTACCCTAACCCTAACCCTAAAAGCTAACCGGTTCTCGACGCAACGCTGGGGCCTAATTAATAATTGGGGCTTAGGAAAAAAGGGGAAACGGTTAGCTTTCGGGTGGTGGTCAGGGCAACTCTACAAGAACAGGGGGGTTGAGAAAATAGCAGACAAATGCACTTGTTATCGTAGACTGCGGGCAGAGGTAGAGGCAGAGGCTAGAGGCTCCCTTGACCCCAACCCGAAACCCTAACCTCGGGTTGTCGAGGCAGGGTTTAGGGTTAAGTAGTTGACGCATCACTTAGGTTGTTGTCTTATGATAGAGAGAGGAAGGTTACCCTGGCCTTAACCATAAAAGCTAACCGCCCATCGACCCAAGGCTTAGCCCTAATCAGTGGACGCGGCGCTTAGGCCCAATTAATCGAGTTTTTTGTCTTGGAAAGTTTGAAATCGACACTAAAAAGTGGACTGGATTGATGCAGAGAATGAATGTACGCTTTTTTGAAACTACTTGCGGTCAGTAGTCGATTCAGAGAATGAAAATAGGCTTTTTTAAAACTTTTTCCGGTCTTTTATCGATTCAGAGAATGAAAATGTGCTGTTTAAAAACTACTTCCGGTTGTTATCGATTCAGACAATTAAAATACGCTTTTTTGAAACTTCTTCCGGTCTTTTATGAATTTAGAGAATGAAAATATCCTTTTTAAAAACTAATTTCGGTCTGTAATGGTTCAGGGAATCAAAATATGCTTTTTTAAAACTACTCTCATCTCGTAATCTATTCAGAGAATGAAAATATGCATTTTTTAAATTGCTCCCGGTTTGTAATCAATGCAGAGAATGAAAATACGCTTTTTTAAAACTACTTCCGGTCTGTAATGGTTTCAGAAAATACAAATAAGCCTTTTAAAATCTTCTTCCGGTCTTTTATCGATTCAGATGAATGAAAATCTGGTGTTTTAAAACTAGTTCCGGTTTGTGATTGATTCAGAGAATGAAAATACTCTTTTTAAAAACTAGTTCCGGTCTTTTATGGATAGAGAGAATGAAAATAGGCTATTAAAAACTACTTCCGGTCTGTAATCGATTCAGAGAATGAGAAGAGGCTGTGTTAAAACTACTTCCGGTTTCTTATTGATTCAGAAATTCAAAATACGCTCACTTAAAACTACTTCCGGTTTCAATGGATGATCTAACCCATTGTCGACGCGGCGCTTAAATAGGGTGAAGAACTGGGTCCAGTTTTATGATTCTCTTCATTAAATAAGAGAGGTTCCCATAACCCTAACTTAAAAGCTAACCGATCGTGGAAGCAGCACTTGGCTCTAATCACGCAGGTTTGTTATTTTGCTACGAAGCACTTAGGCCTAATCCCTTGAGGTTAATTGTAACTTAAATGATAGAGGTTCCCCTGACTCTAAAGCCTGAGTGACTCTGAAGCCTAAGAACTAACCGTTTCTCGACGCAGGGCTTAGGATTAAACACTGGGAGTTCTTGTGATAAAAAATAGGAGTTGCCCTAGCCTTAACGCTAAAAGCTAACCGGTTGTTGACGCAGTGCTTAGGCTTAATGACTCCGATTTCTTGTCTGTTGAAGCGGCGCTTAGGCCTAAATTGTAGAGATCGATCAGCACTTAATTAGGGTTAAAACACTGAAATGGTGAGCCATCACTTGGCGCTCTTTCTTGTGGACCGATTCAGAGAATAAAAATATGCTGTTAAAAACACGTCTCGTCTGCAATTGATCCAGAGAGTGAAACTATGCTTTTTAAAAGTTCTTCCGGTGTTTTATCGATTCAGAGAATGAAAATGTGCTGTTTAAAAACTAATTTCGGTCTGTAATGGTTCAGGGAATCAAAATGTGCTTTTTTAAAACTACTCTCACTTCGTAATCTATTCAGAGAATAAAAACATGCATTTTTTAAACTGCTCGCGGTTTCTAATCAATGCAGAGAATGAAAATAAGCGTTTTAAAAACTACTTCCGGTCTGTAATGGCTTCAGAGAATGAAAATATGCTTTTTAAAAACTTCTTCCGCTTTTTAATCGATTCAGAGAATAAAAATAGGCTTTAAAGAATGAAAATATCCTTATTTAAAACCACTTCCGGTCTGTTATCGATTCGATTATGGGTTGCTTCTATGTGACGATAACAATAATATATTTGTTTCATTGAATGGCATTAAAAAAATTCATCTCAGTTAAAAAAAAAAACCATTCCAAATAATAATCTCCTACAAGGATATTATTATTAAGCCAAATCAGTTGGGTTAAGGAAAAGGGAAAATTAGGTAGGGTTAAGAAGGTTGAAACGGTTAGATTTCCGGTGGGGGTGAGGGCAACTCTACATTACGATGTGGTTTCACAAACAAAACATTTCCATTTCAGAATAGTAGCAAGCGAAGCGGAGGCGGTATCGTTTCAAGAAAGAAAGAAATTAATTAATAAATAAAGAAATAAATAAACAAAGAAACAGACTCACCTCAGTCCCGGCCGAATTTCATCCAGTTCCCTTTGAATTTATCGAATTCATTTCACTTAGTTCGCAGCAAAAAAAAAAAAACAACAAGAACAAGCTCACGAATAAATCACAAATAAATCCGGGATGGGTGACATATTTTTGGTCAAATAAAGTATTTAGAGAAGGAAAATATGCGTATTTAAAACTACTTCCGGTCTGTAATGGTTCAGAGAATAAAAAGACGCTTATTTAAAACTACTTCCGGTCTTTTATCGATTCAGAGAATGAAAATATGCTTTTTTAAAACTACTTCCGGTTGGAAACCATTCAGAGAATGATAATACACCTTTTGAAAACTTCTTCCGGTATTATATCGATTCAAAGAATGAAAATACGCTGTTTTAAAACTTTTACTCCCGGTCTTTTATCGATTCAGGGAATGAATAATGGAGACGCGAAATTAAAATAAAAATATATGGGTTGCTAATATTTGAGAATAACAATAATATATTTTTTTTATTCAATGCCATTAAAAAAAATTCGCCTCAGTTAAAAAAAAAACATCCCAAATAATAATCTCGTATAAGAATATTTTTATTATTATCATTATTATTCCAAATCAGTTGGGTTCAAGGAAAAGGGAAAATTAGGGTTAAGCACCGAAAAAGGAAAAATAGGGTTAAGAAAGGGGAAACGGTTAGCTTTGGTGTTGTGGTCAGGGCAACTCTACAATAGCATCTACTTTCAGAAAATAGTAGCAAGCGAGGCGGAGGCGGTGTCGTTTCAACAAAGAAGAAAGAAACAAACAGACTCACCTTCGGCTGGATTTCCCTTTGAATTTCTTGAACGAATGGAACTATTTCCAGATTCGGGATGTCTCGTGATGACGTACATGAAGTCTGGGAAAGCGTGGACCATTCCAATGTCTCTTACATGAACAAAAATGGCGGACCACTGACGACGATCGTAGCTGGAAATATAGATCGGATCCCCGCGAATTTTGACGGTTTTATTAATTGAATTAATTGCGTGGGACGTGTACAGAAGACGTGATGTCTAGTTGCTCTCCATATCTCACTTAAAGTCCGCAGCCAAAAAAAAATTAAATAAAAATAAAAAGAAAAAAGAAAAAAAACAAACACTCCGCTCGACTGACCTGTCTTTTAAAAAATCATATTATCGATTTTTATTGATTGTCTGCATTCTTGGAGACCGCCTGCATGCGCTTTACCCTTGTGTAGTCGGTAGGACACAGGCTAACCAACATGGCAAGGCCCACCCGCTCCACTGACCTGTGTTGTATGTATCGTAATGCATTGTGGGTAATGGAGGAACAATTTGAGCGGGAACCACCAATGGCCTCGTATGAAGAAAAATTAGTATAAGTCTAAAAGCAGGTCTTGCCCCGAACCTCAAAGGCCTTGGACACATTGCCCCATCGACACAACTCGCCGTCGTACCTTTGAATTGCTCGACAGACCCGAGGTCAGGACAAGAGATGCTTCCAGACTTGCTGCCCTACGGGTCCGTGTGTCGGCCATCGTGGAAGAAACAAACTCAAGGAGCAGCACTTCCTGACGATAAAACCCAACAACGCACTCCCAGTTTCTTTAGGGAGCCTGGAACTGCAGTGTGCCGGACTTTACAGGATGTCCTTCCACTGTCCTGGGCAGATCAAAACCAAAAAAACCTGAGGAACACTACGTAAACATCGCTCACTCGCTCGCTCGAAGCTTTGCAGATGTAGGCAACTTTCGCGCATAACCTTTGCGCCGCTACGTCACAACACTTGACACTTAAGATACTTGGCTCACATTACTTTTCCGAGAATAATACACGGAGAAACTTGAAAAGGAGAAACGAATACACGGAGGTAAATTTACTTGGCGAGTAGAGTGCCTGGCGAGAGGGCCACTTGATCAAATTACCTACGCAATATTGACATTCACAGGAGGTCAAGAAGGAGGTCAAGAAGGAGACCAAGTTTTAACGTAACACAAGCTTTTGAGCAGGATCCAAATATTCAGGTACAGATATTTTTAAGCAGGATGAAAAGTGTAACTGCATTATATCACTGCTATATTTGTTTATGTTTATGTTTATAAGATTGTTTATCACTTTTATTTGACAACTGTAATATCCAATACTGGTGGGTCGGTGCGAACATTTTGTCAGCAATCAAGAAAGAATGACTTCATTACTTTGAAATGTTTACTGTAGTCTGAGGCAATGTCTTAATTCCAAATCTTGAAAGAACTCGAACGTGGTATTTGGCAGAATACTCCAAAAACAAGTGGATATACCGCAGAGGAGTTCATTTGTGAAGTTGTCTGCTGGATTGTCTATGTTAGCTATAGCCTACAGTGCAGGCCATTTTCGGGGTATTAGTCGCTCGGCATTAGATGCCATCCACTGAAACCACCTTTGCCGAGAGAGACTGAGGTTGAATTCAGACACACAAATTTTCAGAAAATAAAAAAAGCAATTTGAATTGCATTTTCTTTTGCTTTTGCATAACTAATAATTGGCCCATCAGCGTCAACAGGGAATCATGCCCTAGCATTTCCCTACAAGCACAAACTATATAATAAAATTATTTATTTCCAAGGTATTTTATTCCCTTTCATTTTGCATACAAAGTATGAATCTTGGTCAAATAAATAAATATATATATATATATATATATATATAAATATATAATTATAAAAGGCCGAATTTGTTCAACGAAAGGACCCTGCCCTGCTTTCTTTGTTGAATATGGCAAGCCTTCCACACAGCTCCCTACACTAATTCATGTTGTCACTCAACTACATTCGTTTTTGGAACAGGGTTTGTTATGCATGTATAATCAATATATGGAGCTGTGCAGAAATCTTTTCTTGTATGTTCCTGTGGTATATACCTGTGTTGGTACAAGCATACAAGTGAGAACGTTCAAACTACCTACTGCAGAGAACGTAACAGTTTAAGGAAACTCAAAAGGTGGTTTTGGTGGATTTGCCAAAACCACTTGTCCAAGTAATTCGAATATGTAGTACTCAAAATGTAACTTGAACATTCCTCACTGTGGCCCACGTTAACAAATGATCTGGATTAGGACGATGAAGTGGTTCTGGTGGATGGCATCAGCGACAAAATAGCACAAAGTAACACAAAGTACACAAATAAATAACACAAAGTACATGTATACATTTATGGAGTGCTTTAATACTCGCCGAAAAACAGCGAAATTCATCGAAAGAAGCATAAACAGAGCGAGAAAATTAACAATAAAGCAGTGAAAACATTCGGTCTCGAGCTGTCTTCGCTATCTGTTGTTTATGTATAAGGCGTCACGAAGTGTGTCTGAATTCAACCTCAGTCTCTCTCGGCAAAGGTGGGTTTCAGTGGATGGAATCTAATGCCGACCTATGCTAACCGTAGTTCAAGGGTTAAGCCGCCATTTTGGATTCGCATAATATGGAGAGACGAGTGAGAAACGGCGAGTGGGGGTTGGGAGATATGTCCAGAAATGAACGCAATCGCAAGAATAACGAAAATAACAGATAACCGCAAAAGTAACAAATCTTGGTGCAATGAAAGAGAAAGGGGGGGGGGCACAAATATAACGAGAATAGCGAATATTGCAAAAATCACGAAAATAACAAATCTTTGCACAAATCACAAATCTCTTTGGAGAGAAGGGTGGATGTGGGGAGGGGGGGCACAAATATAACGAAAATACCAAATATTGCAAAAATACCGAAAATAACGAAAATAACAAATCGTTGCAGAAATCACAAATCTCTTTGGAGAGAAGGATAGAGGTGGGGGGGGGGGGGGCCAGAAATATTGCAAAAATACCGAAAATAACAAGTCTTTGCACAAGTCACAAATTTATCAACACAAGAGACTTATAAGCAAGTTCGCTCCCCAACAAGTCCAAAAATTATATCTTAGTTTTTACTATACGTTTAAAAACATTTCTTAATCGCGATTGATACCAAATATGGCTACCTTACCAAACAAAACCTTCTTTCATAAACGCAAACTATATTCCGGTTAACAAGGCTATCAGTGCGCAGATCGAACCACAAGAATAAGGTTACTATCCCGCTGAGAATATCTTTCAAACACAGCTCCATCAAACAATATGTATGTTTGCTATACAATCTTACCAAACAACCATAAACGTTCCAGAATGCGTTTTGACGAAGTACTTGGGGCACTGAGTGAACTCAAATGACCACAAACTTATTGTATGCAATGGCATCAAGTGCCACTGCATACCCTAGCTCTCAGAACGAAAGGCAAATGAAGAGCTCATGGTTTGAGTTTCAACGATGGCACCCGATAATACGGACGGTAAAGCCTCTAGAGCCCGAAACTATTTGCCAGAAGCAATCTATGGTCGACCGAATCGCCAAACATTCTCTACCGACCGAACTACGTATCAATATGTCCACCGTTGCTAAGCAACTAAAGCGATGCACGGGTTGCTGATAAACTCGTTGTTCGATACATTAGCCTAACTAGTGACACTTTATTCACTATCGTTGATAAAACACAGAATTTCCAAACTTACGATCGTGACCAACTTTTGTTGTGTAGAACATTGAACTAAGGCAATGCAATAACAAGAGTGGCCCAACATATAACCACATTAAACCGTAAGAAGTTAACATACCGATTTGTCTGATGACCTTGTAACTAGTTCATCCATTGACAAAGATAATTATAGGTGGAGACATCAGCGGTTAAATACAACAGAGGAAAAAGAAAACCCGGAACGAGCAACTGCCGAATATAGTCTTTGTACCAATTTTGACGAATTTGTCAAGTTTCACTGATAACTTTTGTTGATTCATGAACGATAATAGTAAAATTGTGCCCATTACTTATTTCCTGTTAAAAGGTGATTCAGTAAAAAATTATTTGGTAAAACGATAAGATATACTACGCACCAGTGGGCATTCCAATTTTCAACCACAGAATGCCAGGTTCATGCCACATGGTGTTGGGCACGTGTATCGCAAAGGATACAAGTGCTTCTATCCCTACTAACACAGCTAAGGGTGGTACGTTGTGCAACGTACCAACAGCTTGACACCCCTGTGAAAGAAAGAGAACTATTTAAGCGGGTGAGGTCTTCATCGATCATTTTAGCCAATTCAAAACTCAGTAGCAAAGCCAATAATGGGGAAAACAATACTGTTAATTGGTCCATAAACAATTTTGGTAGGTTCCTTCGTGTGGATAGTATACTTGGCACCAATTTTGCATTTATCGGTAGAAGCCCGGTGATGACAGCGTTTGCGGTAAATATGTATATTTATTTAATAGAACGAGCAGTTAAAATATGATTTACCTCTCCGATATTCTTAGGTAGTAGATCCCAGGAAAAATCCGCTTCCCAACATTTTCGTAACTGTGTCTTCAAATCAGATCCTCCTTTACCATATGTACTTCGTCAGGACTGTACTGTTTTACACCCTTGCCGTTTGGAATTGAATGATGCCAGTAATATAACATGCGCGTCCTTTTTTAGGAACTGTGATTTACTGGAAATTATTGCACCTACATTGATGCGTATTGGTAACAATGGTAATGCGCGTTTGGTAATGAGAAATTGCTTTCAATTATGTAAACTACATGTTCGGAAACTTTAGTCGTGTGTTGAAATGATTTGAAACAATGTGGTTTTTTTTGGAAGGGGATATCGTTAGTGGCGGTTGGCTTGTTTCGCTTAAGCCGTATCACGCCGGCTCTATGTAGGTGTGTCATTGACACGATGCTTTCCTATTTAACGAGAATTGTTTCTGTCAATAAATAACGCTTAAGGTGGATTTGTGTCAGAACGCGCTAAAGTAAAACTATTTACATAATCACACTTCGCGGCGTTGCTCTCTATTTAAATGTATTATGCTCGGAGTTGTATTATCGCTGTCCTTGTTTGGAGCCTATCTTGCTTCCATGAACGAGAATCACATCCCTATGTAATTAGTGTTCCCACTGGGAAAACTTTTTATGGGTTGTATCTGGGGTAAATACAAAACATGATACTATGCATTGTGATGATGGAAGTGGTAAGCGGTACGCTCTTTTATGTTTGCATCCCATTCATTGTATTCGCTAAATGAAAACCGTTGCACACTGTTTAACGTTTTTTGGTGTGTTGACACACATCTGGAACCCTTTGCTTTTTTTTTTTAGGCGATTGTCTTCGCTAAATGAAAACCGCACCTCACAACGGCTATAAGAACAAAGCAGGATAAATATTACGGCCGTTTTCCTGTGTCAAAGACACACTTAGCAACGGCTTCAAGAACGAGGCAGGAATGTATATTTGTTCGACGTTGCACTCTGTTTAACGTTTTTTGGTGTGTTGACACACATTCAGAACCATTTGCTTTGTTTTTGCGATTATCTTCGCTTAATGAAAACCGCACCTTAATTACGACGACTATAAGAACAAAGCAGGAAAAATATTCGGTCCATTTGCTCTTACAAAGTCACACTTCGCAACGGTTTCAAGAACGAGGCAGGAAATATATTTGATGGACGTTGTACCCACTTGATCGCCTTTGGTGTGTTGACTCACATCCGGAACCATTTGTGCTCCCCACCCCCTCCCCCTTGTTCCTATTGTGGACAAAGATTTGTTACTTTTGCGCTGATTTGTTATTTTTGTTATTCTTGCAATTTTCGTTATTTTCGTTATATTTGTACCCCCCCCCCCCTTGTTCCCTCTCGACAAAGATTGTTTATTTTTGGGCTGATTTGTTATTTTCGTTGTTTTGGATATTTTTGCAAACATTTGTTGCTTTTAGGCTGAACTTTTGTGACTTGCGCAAGATTTGTTATTTTCATTATTTTTGCAATTTTCGTTATTTTCGTTATATTTGTGCCCCCCTTCCCTTGTTCCCTCTCTCGACAAAGATTGTTTATTTTTGGGCTGATTTGTTATTTTCGTTGTTTTTGATATTTTTGCAAACATTTGTTGCTTTTAGGCTGAACTTTTGTGACTTGTGCAAGATTTGTTATTTTCGTTATATTTGTGCCCCCCTTCCCCCCTTTCTTTCTCTCTCGACAAAGATTTGTTACCTTTTGGGCTGATTTGTTATTTTCGCGCTGATATGCTATTCTTGTTATTTTGTTCTTTGGATTTGTGATTTGTTATTCTTGCGATTGCGTTCATTTCTGGACATAAGTGGGGGTTGGGGCAGAGGTTCCCCTCCCCTCCCCCTCCCACTCTACAATTTTTCTACCTCACACTAGCTCCTTTGGCAGTTTTTTCTTCGCCCCAAGCCTCCACCGTTTACCTTATCCAAGATGGCTTGCAGGGGGCGGTCCATGCCTTGAAAGGATGGGAGAATTAAGCGGGAAAAAAGGCTTGGGCGTAGTAGCTGCAAGAGAAGCTAGTATTGCCGCCTGTGGATCCATAATATCAAGACATCTGCACAAATGATTCATGAGACTCGTATATTCTGGCAATGAACGTGTATAAACGGCATCACTGCATCACTTTTCCGTCGCAGTCGATATGATTATGAAGGAATTTTCAACCTAAACGGGTAATGCTTTGCTGCCTTGCTAATTTACAATTCTAATGTATATAGCCGTCTATTTTAGCTTAATTTAAGGACATTGCCCAAGAAAAAATTGAGTCAGTTTAGTCAAAGAACGCCGGTGAAGTTAAAGTCACGAAGAACATCAAATTATTAAGTAGGCGCACCTCCAAATCGCAAAATAAGCGTGTAACGAACAAATGTGGACATATATCAACAACTTACAGTAAACAACGAAGTGAATCAGTTCTCACCTTGTTGAAGCCGAAATGAAGGTTTATGATCCCGCGCTTGGCTCTTTCAAGGCAGAAACAGAACTCCCGAGAGAAACAACGGTTACTGAACTGTTGGCATCTGGACGTGACCACGGCGTGGTGTATGACATCTTTCACAGTCTCAGAGGATAACCAGACACAAATTTCATGCCGCCAAAGGGTGTATCACAATACTGGTATGTTGATTGCGTCCTCGCGCGCACATGATCAACGTCCGAGACATAAAAGAACATAATAAGACACACGCAAAAAAAAAAAAACCAAAACAAAAAAAGGACAAAACCTGCATTTTTGGGCGAGGGTAGAGGGTGAAATCCGTGACATGTCGAGTGTGAGGTTAGAGTGACTTGTTACGTGAGGCCCAAGGAATCCTGAAGGAATTTCGTCAGCTAATGCCGTGTTTACATTCGAACGTTTACTGCGGTTTAAATTGACCGAGGTCAAGTTAACTTAACCTAAGTAGAATGCAGTGTTTATACTGGCTCAAATAACCAAAGTTAATCTGTCAACACGGGAAATACAAGCTAAAACATGGTCGGTATTAACAAGAAAGCGGTGGCTCTGATAGTCATAACCTTTTTCTTTTTAATTCTTGAGAAGCAAGTAGAAGCGTCTCGATTACGGCAACTACTAATACTACAACACATCAAGAAAGTAAGGCGAAAACGGATGATTTTACTGCAACTTATACAGCGAATTAGCAGGCGAGCGAGACGTGCTTGGTCTTGGCCAAGGAACCAATTCTGGTTCGAAAACCTACTAAACAGGTCTTTTGTCGAAGATTGGTGGAAGGAGAACTTCCGTATTACAAGACGTACCTTTGAATTTATTGTCCGTGTGGCTGGTCCGGAGATGGCGACGAAAGACACCAGACTGCGGCAATCTATCCCAGTGCACAAGCGAGTAGCGGTAGCATTATGGCGGCTAGCAACGGGCGACTCATACCAATCTACAGGACTACAATTCGGTATTGGACGGTGCACGGCCATGTTGATAAAACAGGATTTTTCCAATGCAATTGCTAAACGTGCTAAAGAATTCATCAAATTTATCCGGATAAAAAAAAAGTGTGAGTGGAATGAAGTGCAGACGCAATACATCGCTTACCTTTCGGTTTGACTGCCGTAATAATTCAAAAATGTGTCCTTATTTTGTTCCATTTTGCTAGAGTACGAAACGTGGCGCAAAGAAAGCCTGAACTCCGCGAATAGAACATGAAACGTGACAAAGAAACTTGAACTCGCAATAAATCACAAAAACTTCACCGCAACCGGATGTATCTGTCAATTTGACCTTGGTTACCGAGCTAAACTGCACATTATCGCTTTTACCGTGGTTAAATTTCCTTTGTCTTTTGCCGCATTTACTGAGGTATCAATTGATGTTTACATTGACCAAAAACTTACCTAGGTGAGTTAACTCTTTCTGTAACCACAAATATCGACATCATAAATCAATACAGCATTTGACAGCCACTGGCAGATTGTGCGAATCACCGCGAATTGTCGTCTTAAAATCTTAAGAAACGGAGCCTCTGGGGACGAGGATGCACGCGGGTCGGAAGCAAAATGGAATGCATAGTGTTTCGTGATTTTTATCTCTGCTGCGCATTCTCGTCGAAATATAGAAAGACCATTTCGTAGAAAAGCCCCGGGTATTTGATGTTTCTGGTGTTTCCCCAAAAGAAGGCGGGGAGTTGGGTGAGGTCTTATTTAGGTCTGACATTTCCCCGAACGTTTTCGGATAAATAGGTTATCCGCCTGTAACATTCGGATGAGCATTTATTTTGCCTAGTTGATTCTCACCAAATCTCCCGAGGCACATGTAGAAAAAAAAAAAAACATTCACTAAAATTTTCTAAGAAAATGAAGGCCCTGTCATGTCCTAGAATTTCGACAACCCAGTACGACAGCTAAATCTTTCGGATGTGACAAAAAAGACTTCGACGTATACTTTCGAGATGACTAAAGTTCTCCGAAAATATCCGAACAGATAAATATTTTTAGGGGTGTCTCGAAACTTCAGACCTCAGACCTCAGACCTCGAAAACTCAGACCTCGAAACTTCAGACCCCTTGAAAAATGACTGAGATTGTAAACGCAGCTCCACATGAATGAATATTTATGGTAATTATCGTGACTAACCCCAAGTGTCAAATCACGCAACAATCGTGCATTAATAATTGCAGACAGGTAAAAGGTTTCCTATATTTTTATTCAAAACAAAAACGAGAACGACAAGAACAATGGCAAAATTGTTTCACTTTCTCGCGTGTAATCTCGGGAAAAAAAACTCGAAACTTCAGACCTCGAAACTTCAGACCTCGAAAACTCAGACCTCGAAACTTCAGACCTCTTGAAAAATGACTGAGATTGTAAACCTGGCTAAACCAAACCATCGTATGTCGATTAGGAAAAGTCAAGCGATCCTGAAATGATTTTTAGATCTCAAGTCCAGCGCTTGTTTTTTTGCTGGACTTATTAATGACCGGCAGTCCGATAAAAATTGCAAGATCGAAGAATTCCAGTCAATTTAAACTGTCAAAGATCAGCCATCTATGCAACCGGTTTTGTAGGATTTATCCATCATTTCTACAATTTTTATCGGACTGCCGGTCATTTAGTTAGGGTATCTTTTCGGATCTTTTCATTCTGACCGCAAAGAAAGCAGCCCAGGAAGAATGTCCAAAATGATGGCGGGTGTCAGAGCTATTGAGTTTAGTCAAGGGAGGCGCTCGGAAGCCATGAGTATTCCCGAGAACAACGAAATTGGCGCCGCTGTTGATTTCACATGTATCTGTCTTACCAGTTTGCACATTAGGACTGAGAAGATATACGAGGACGATAGCAAAATAATAGAAAATCGCTGGAGCTTCGAAGCACGTGGCCGCCATTATATTATCGCCTCGCACCCATTTTACAGCACATTTGAATCGCCTACAATTTTCATGTGCAAATACCCTAAATGAAGGCAGTATGATGCACAGGTCAACTGAGGAAATTCAACCATAATATAAAGATAACTGTCTTTTCTTTATTTTGATGAATTCTATGGAAAACTACCACCAACATCTGCAACTTTCAATCCGTAAAATTAGCCGGGATGTTTTGTGAAGGGTTGCACCATATGCTACCCGATAGAGGTTAAGTGAATTACGACAGCGTAAACTGAAGGGAAGTCCCGAGATGTGGGTGAAAGTGAAGGTGAGAGCGTAGATGAACCGGTGAGGCAAAATGACTGTCCCCACCCCCGGGACAAAACTTGCTTTGTGACCACGCCGTTTCACTGCACATGTTGCACGGAATGGAAAGATGTCGTCTTTGGCAAAACAGCTACAACAACTGCAAATTCCTGGCACTTTACAGTCTATTGATGCTTCTAAGACCTGCAAAAAAGCGTCTTTACTCTTTGAAGATAAGGATGCGGCTGATATCGACAATGAAACCTTGTTTTCAATGGGCGTAAATGGCTTAGAGGAGCTGAAAGTTATCGAACCAGCTTTCTCCACTTTTGATAATTCTCTATTTGGTGATAATTGCAAATCTTTGGAGCGGACGTTGCAGTCTAAAGAAGTGAACGAGAAGCTAGATAAACTCATATGTAAGTTCCTGCAGTATCTGTCCCCGTATTTCTTGCTGAAGCCTGCCCATAAAGTCTTGGAGTGGTTAATAAGACGATTCCAGATTCACGTGTTCAATGCTGATAGTTTGGTTACTTGTATTCTTCCGTATCATGAAACAAACCTCTTTGCTCGTGTGGTGCAACTGCTGTCCCTCAAAGATTCTTCTTCGACATGGAACTGGCTGCGTCCAATTCAGAAAGCTGGTGTACCACTTCCCAAGACAGCTTTTTTACACCATTGCATTTCTGATGCCTCATTGTTATCCAGAGTTTGCGACATGGCAAAAGAAGGACTCGAGTTGGAGATACCACCATCAAGTTTCAGAGTTTTGTTTTCTTTTTACACAACCACAGTTGTAGGCGTGTTGGATATGGTGCCTGCTGTGACGGAGAAGCTCTTATCTCATTTGTTACCAAACGTATTGGGAGGCCTTAATTCTGGTGTATCTGAACTTGAAGCTTCATCTTACATGATCACAGCACAGCTCTGTTTCAAATGCAACATGGAAGAAACTTTGATTAAATCTCTGATAGAAAGCATTTGTAAGGTATGTATACTATTTTAATACTGAACTTTAACTGGATTGAGAACCTTTGAATAGATTGATTGGATTTATATGTATACAATTTTTGTTTTGAGTGGATACACAGTGTGTGTATCTGATATTTGGCAAATAAGCAAACATAGTGGAAGGAGAGAAAGGTTAGAAAGGCAATCCAAATCCAACTGGTTGGGTTACTCCCTCTGCTCTATCTAACAATTCACTCTCTGATTGTTGTAATGTGTGGTTCCAGAAAATATCCATACCCCGATGGAAGACTTTTTGATTTGCACCCCTCCTCCCCCAGGATTTTCTGTTCCAGGGGGTCTTTGATGACCCCCCTCCCCCCCAGCAATTTCCAGAATTTCTGTACTTATAAAAAAGAAAGTGAGTACTAACTTAGTTACGTAAATACAGTAGAATTTGTGTAAACATTGAGGTTAACTTTAACAATTTATTATCCAGCTAAACTTTTAAGTTCTTCACCATCAACTTTGCAAATTATGTTCGTGTTGTTTTTGTGTGAGATTATAAGCTTAAACATTTGGGTTGGAAAGTTTAAACTTATTCAAAATGTTGACTGTTCTATGTGTTTGAGCAAACTCCGATGAGAACGTTTCACTTGCTTAAACAACTTTGCAAATGATAGCAAATAAAACAGAAACTAAAAAGGTTCCTTTGTCTACACATTTTGTCAGTTTCTTCTGGTTGATTCGGAGCAACTACAGAATAGTACAGGGCCACTTTGGTCCACCTCATTTACATGTGTCAGAGGCTTTTTTTCAATAGTATGTAGATAAGTGGCCCTGTAGTCTGTAGTTTAGCTGTTGATTCTAGTTATTTAAGGACTGAAAACTTCACTAACACACACATGTTAACATGATAGGTTTCGTTAATGCTAGCCAGGTAGCCAGGGCTTTTGAAGGTTAAAAAGACTCCAGTTGAAAAATTGCGGCGATATTCACAAATTTGGCAAGCTGTCTTTGGAGGTCATGTGCCAAGCTTTAGTGTCTTGTAATTATTGTCCATGGTCTTAAAGGTTCAATTCCTGCCTGACACTCTGCTTTCTTTTTAGTTGTCCTTTCAGCCATTGCCAAGGAACTAGCATGTCTTCTTTCTCATGGGCACATCACAGCATTATTATCTTTCATTATTCCGTGATTGTTTTAAAGTTTAAGTAGCATAAACATTTTCATGAAATACTATAATGTTGCACTATTTTTTAAATTTATGATGCACCCCTTTCACCCTGGTTATCGAGGTATTAAGCTGTGAAAAGTGAACTGTCATGTGCACCTCCACATTCACAACTCAGCGATAGCTGGGCTTTCAATTTTATTACTTCAAAGGTGAGAAGAAAATAATTATTGGGATGTTTATGAAATATCCCAGTGTCTTTTTTTCCTGGCCACCAGTATTTTGTCTGGCAACCATTCTATGATTTGGGTTGCCAAAAGGTACCTTTGTAAAAAGTTGAGTGTGGAGCTCTAGCAATAATGACAACCTCAAAGTGGTACAAATCCAGTTTTTGCAGGACAGTTCGTTGGGGTGTGGTGCTGCTTACTACTAGCAGCATTCTTAGTGTTCACATGGAGTGTAGTCTACTAATCCACTGTACTGCAGATATTGATCTGGTTATTTTAAGGGAATGATTTCTTCCAACCACCCCTTGCTGCGTCATTATACATGTAGACATGAAGTGACATTGAGTTTTGCTCTCTTTAATTCTCTTATCTTAGAATTTAAAACCACAACTTGCTGTTGAAGGACTTTCTTGTCTCACTTATATTTGTCAGTCACAAGGCATTAAGAAGTTATCAAAAAGGTGTGTAGTCAACACTGATTTGTATGTTGGTTGTGAAAGCCTGTATAATCTGTCAACGATCCAAGAACAAACTGTTGGCACCAACAAAAAAATCCCCTGAAGAGCCATCATGCATAGTGTCTGGTGATCCTGTCTTTGAAGGGACGATCAGAAGTTAGCAATTTTTTTTTTCAAGTCTTTAATGGATGAGCAGAGATAGTGACTTAGTAAATACATGTACTTACTATTATTTGGTTGCATACCTTGTATCGGAACTTTCTTCATCATATTATTGGTGCACATGTAAGTGCTGTGAATGTTCCCTTGCCTGAAATGTACCTGGAGGCAGAATGGCTTAGTGGTTTAGGGTCCTGGATTACAATGCAGTGACCTGGGTTCAAATCCCAGTCTAGCCACTGGCTGATGTTGTTCTGGGTTGTGCCTGGTTCAGCTCCTTGGTCATCCTTTTAAATAGCCAACTGGTCTGCCTCCTTCCAGTTAGGATTCTTAACTCTATTGTTTTCATTTGTATTATTTGTTTCATTGTCCCTGAAAAGCTGTTTAGGGTCATGGTCAATTAAGTATTTATTAGCATTATTATTACGAGTTTTTCTCTGTGTATTGTATTTCTTCTAGGTCGTTTAAAGCCCTTGTTCAGCTCCCAGGACTGATGAAAATCTTCCACCAGTTGTCGTGTACTCATGTGATCACTCCTCTGCTTGATATCTTTGTGCCACAACTTGTATCTTCTGCATTAAAGAATGCATTAAAAGAAGAGGAGAGTGATTCTACAAAGAAGCCTTTGCTAGAAATTATCCAGGGACTACTAACAGACATTGAATTTGAAAAGGACTCAGTCATTACTATTGGCAGGTTGGATAAAACTTTCCTGATTAATTTCACTCTTCTTTTTAAAAGTGTAAGTGAATGCTAGGAAGATAATAACTGTGGAAATTCACATTATTTACATTTCATAAATTGTAACGTTTGAAGTGATACTGAAGTTGGAGATTGTAAAGTCAAGTTTATTTTTGTTGAAGGATGTGTTTTAACAGTGTTGCCGTGTATGATGGGGAGTGTATGGTGTGCTTCAATAATTATTGTGGACATATAAGTTATACCAAAGATAAAATTCAACCACAACATAACATGAATTCCTTGTGATTAAAAGAAAAATCCTGCCCAGAACAAAATTAATGAACACAAGATTATCACTGTTCTGATACTGACTTGGTTCTTTCTTTCCAATTTTTTTTTTACAATGTCATTTCCATCTTCAGAGTGTCATTGTTTTGGGGTGTTTGATTTCTTTCAGGGCCGTTCTTGAAGAGTACTGCAATGTACGTGGGACCCTTGGTGTAAACAATATTGTAATAAACAGGTTGAATGAGAAAGTAAAAGAGCTCATGCAGACTTTAGAGAAAAGGTCAGTTTACCATTTGAAGTATTCATTTAATGGAATACAAGTAAAACGTTTTTAATAATGGCAACCAACTTATACTAATTATCAATGTTACTCTTCATCTTAATAGTATTTGTATTTTTTTAAATGTTTTTCCATCTTATATACTATGTAGGTACCCTACAGAATTAGAGAAAGCAATTGAGAGACATTTAAGTTGCCTTAGGAACTCTGAGGGTTCTTCTGAAGAAAATACTTCTCAGGAGGCCTCTATATGGACTATGGATCTTGTTTCTGTAGCACTTTCAGGGGTGAAATCACAGGTAACAACAGTTAGCTTTCAATGGTTGCAAGAGTAAGATCTCCATAAAGTAGGGAATTTACCGTAATTTCCGGGCGGTTACCCGCGGGTAATGTGTTAATTTTTCCGCAAACAGTTGTTGGTGCAGGTTATAGGAAGGTGCGGGTAATGTGATAATTTTTAAATCTTTGGTATAGTTTTAAAACCGTAAGTAGGGGAAAAATATAAAAGTCATTAGAGAAACTGTTCCTAAAAACTATGTATTGCCTCATTTATCCCACTTATATTGCCTGATAGACTTGAATCCTCTCGATGAAAACCAATGCAAATTGAAAACATATCAACAGGTATCATTGGTAATCCAAATCCGCGTGTCATATTACTTTCTTACCTCGCTAATTTCATAGCTTTTTTCCTTGTTTAGTTTAAAATAAAAACATTATTCACTAACTGGGATAACAAACTCAAAATAAACAAATTTAAAAATGTGAAGAGCAGCTTTTTAAAGCAATTCCCATACGAAAAATGATACCAACATGTTTGTTTCACGGCGCTGCCGCTGCCGCCGCATTATAGGTGATTGTCGGCACATGTGTAAACAAACATTCACGGACAAAATTTTCTCGCGAACTTTCGAGCGAAATTTCATGCGAAAAGTTTCACTGTCAAACGATATTTCGAGCGACATTTCGAGGAAATATCGCACGATATTTTGGAAGGACAAACGGAAAATCGCTATTTCGAAAATTCGCAGAAGCGAAATTTCGCGCAGCAACTATAAACAAAACAACGACAAAATACGGAAAGGACGATGTCTGGTGTTGTCCGTTAAATAAAAACCTATTCTGCTATTCTTTAATTTTCTTTGGTTTTGGGGGGCGGGTAATAGGCCGGTGCAGGTAATCTGTTGAACTTTTTTTCCCCTTATGACAAAAATAGACCGCTGCGGGTAATCTGCCGTGCGGGTAAACGTCCGGAAATTACGGTAACCATAATTGTACATTTATGCAGAGTCCCATTTAATAGCACCACTTAATGAACTGAGGGCTCCCTGTAAAAATATATGATGTTATAATAATCATTGTTATTGTTGCCATTCTTGTTGTTGTTGTCATTGTTGTTGCCCTTCTTCTTATCATTATTATGATTACTACAATTCGCAGTAGTTTTATGCTATAGAGTCCATTGCAGGCTGCAACAAGTCACCTAATCATCCCAGTACTCTTATGATGATTCTGCCTGATCCCAACAGTACAGTCTTCTGTATTATAAGAGCATTGATCCCAACATGGATATCATTTAGTATTTCTCAAGTCTTTCTGTGGTGCTACCCAGTGCCCCAATTACCTGGGATTGCCTATAAAGTTTCCTCTCTTTCACTAATTTCATCTGTTTCTCACACCTCCCCTTCTTGGATTCTGCAGCTCTCTTGGTAATTACTCATGCCTCTTCAGGCGGGTGCAAGCAATTTCTCGTTTCTGCTATAGCTACATAACTTGTAACCCAATATTGCGACTTGGTCTGTTCTCTGCTACCAGAGGTCTCTCAGGGTGAGAATAAAACGAGAGGAGAGAGGCCTGTCAGTCACTGAAGAGTTTCCTGTCACACAGGCACCAGCATTCTCTGAACAAGGAATGATGTTTTGGTCATATGGAACCCCACATGGCAAACTGGTCATTTGAATAATACCGGTATTACTTAATGGTTCCCAACAAGCTTATTGCTCTGGTCATGAAATGTTCTATGCCTTCAAGGGAAGGCAACTGTTTTGTCATATGATAACACCTGATTCTTTGAGGAAATTTAACAGAGACACAACTAAAACAAGTGGCTTGGGGGAGTAAAAGTGCAAACTTCCAGGCTACACAGATGTAAATTCAGGGTTGTCCATAGTCTGCCTAGCCTGCGACCAGCAGACGTATTTCCGGTCGTCGCTTCTCTCCCTCCGAAAAGTTTTTCTCGGCGGGTGAAACTTGGAACTTGAGCCGAAAAAACCGGATGCTCTCGCAGGCTATAGTCTGCCAGAAGTCATACAATTGTGCCACATTTTTGCAAGTGTGCATTTTTTTCTGTGTTGATGTTACGTCTTGACATTGATTGTTAAGGCAAGAAATAGTCGATTTTAATTATAGTTTGATTGAAAGTTTGTTTTGCTTTCATTCTGAGACAGTGGGCTCACATATTTTCAGCAGGGAATAGAAACAGAGCATGCGCAATCTTGTGTAACAGAAACCAGTTTTCAAAAACTAGTTGTTTTTGGTTTCATCTAGAAATGTGGTTGGCGGTTACATAAAAGGAACTCCTTAGGGACCAGCAGAGGTCTCTCTCCTCTTGTTTATTTCTTGCTGTGAGAGACCTCTGCTAGCTGGGAACTTTATCTGTGAAATCCGCTATTGTGGTTAGGGCTCTACCACCATTCTTCATAGCAAGTACACTCTCGCTATACTGTTGCTTAGGTGCTGTGCATTATACAGTACTGTACATATTGAAGTATCTCCTGGTTTCCCTGTCTAGTCAGTGAAGCTTGCTGAATATGTTATTATTACTACTATTATTTTTCTTATTGTTAATAACCCCATCAAGTGGCCAGCCTTGGGAAGTCAATAAGTTGATTCTTTTGAAAAGGGACTGATGTTGAAATAGGAGGTGGTCAGTAGTATGCAAAGTGTGGTGTGTGCAACTGTATTTTGTGTAGAATAAGCATAATAATAAACTTGAAAAATAATGACCTTTCAACAGGTTATCCCAAACTCCAGCACAACACTGGTTTTGAGTCTCCATCATCCCCAAGCTTCTGTACGACAAATTGCTATAGATCATTTGGGAGATCTTCTGAAAGGAAAAGCAGTATGTAGTGTTCCTGAATTAATACTGTTGAATCTTGTCCTAAACTGTCAGTAGTAGCTCATACTACAGTGTACTAAGGTTTTTTGGAAAGATTTCCACACAGTGTCCAACATTCGTATGTACAACCCTCCAAGTTAACTTTTTTCCTTAGTGGCCATTTGGCCACTGAATGTTTATTTTTGGTCGCCAGTAAAATATATTTATTTGCCAAAATAGGCAAATTAATTGGTTAATTAATAATAATTAAGTAATAAATATATATAAATTAATAATAACTAATTAAAGTGCTATCCCTGAGCCACTTTTAATACATCTTTTACAACTAAATGATAATGGTTTCAAAACGTCAACACGGATGTCCTCAGACACAGACAGTAATACACTGGTAATAGAGACAATAACAATTTCTTCACACAAATATACTAAGGTAAAGCTGGCTGTGAAATCTACGTGCCAAAAAGTTTGAGTATGTGTGAATTTACCGCCATTTTTTCCCGTGAGAAAATTTGATTGACAAAAAGAACATGGAAAAAAACAAACAAACAAACAAAAAAAACGAAAACCATCACTTACAAAACACAGAAATAAGCAAAACATAAATGTAGATGGCACAGATTATACCATACAGACTGCAGCAACTAGATGATGGAAAGTGTTGGCCAACATATATCAAAATCATCACTGGCGGCATTACTTTCTTGATGAAAACTTAAAGCAAACTTTTATTTTTACTAAAAGGTTGAAGGAGTTTTCTGCTTGAATGATGGAAATCGAAAACTTCAGCTGGATTAACAACAGCAGAAGTGTTCATGCTTGAATTTTTTTTAGTAATATTATAAACAATTCAAGTGTTAAAAGCATGCGAATTGAATGCAAAATAATAAGCTTGAATATTGTTTTGTATCGATGAAAACTCTGTGATATTTTACAAGACGTAAAACACATCCAGGTTCTAATTTGTTCTCACAAGTGGGTTACGAGGTCGCTTTCCATTGCAGTATTTATCATTAAATTTATGGTAGACTTTCCGCTAGATTAGATAATTAGATGGTCCGGCGGAAAACGGACGACTCTGAGTTTGTCCCTCACTTGCATTGTCTTGAGAATCCTTTGCTTTTACATTTTCGCAGTCGACTTGTGGCAAGTCTACATGAAGTCTAAATTTATGTTTATGGCACAATTTAAATACGGCAAATGTTCGCACTGTCACTCGGCAGTTTTGCTTCCGCTGTTACAAGATGTACTTCTCAAAATTAATACACTGTAGATCCGGTCACTGTTGGCCTTTCCAAATTTCCAACTTTTCACTTTCTCTTCTTTTTTTGATTGCGTGTATTGTCTCACATTCAAAGGTAAAATTATCACGTCCTAATGTTCACTCAGGTGGAACGAAGTTCGTCGCATACAAAATTAGCATACTGTAAAATGTGAATTGTTCCGAGGGTTCTTGGAAGAAACGGTTGAAACTTTATTCTATTTGTGTCTCAGTTCCAGTAAATGAAGTTAAATTTAACAAGTGAATTCATAACGCTCACAGCCTTTTTTTTAGTCCGGATTTTTATCACATTGATTTTAGTTGCCAGGCTGGCAACTTCCCCTTCAAGTTAGTCGCCAGCTCCAAAATTCTAGTCGCCATGGCGACTAAAATGGTTGCAACTTGGAGGGTTGATGCGTCACTTTCATAATAACCCTTTTCCAAAAAACGAATCAAGTCTGAGTCACAAAATGAATGCATATTTTGTCAATGTAGGAAGCTCTGCAGAAATCTTGCCAGTTTTTCTTGAAAGTACTCTTAAATGTTCTGCATTTGCAAGTAACATAGTAGCCATTTTTTTTAAAACTCTCAACAGATCTCATCAACCTTGTTTAGTATCCAACCGGTTTGGTCTGATAACCTGGACTGCATCCAGGTTTAACAAGATTGTTGAAAGAACTAGTTTTGTACTGAATGGTTAAAGTATAAATCATGTTCAAATTACATTGTGATCAGCAAAAAACACCCACCAGCAAATCTGCACAGGATATAACCATCGCACGTTTTGTATCGCAATATTTATATCACACCCTGCACATATTTGTGATCAGACCAAACTGGTCGGGTAACAAAGCTGACGGATCTGTTGTGTACTGTTCACTTGTTTTTAGAGAAAAATTCTCATTTTTGGGTTGTTCAAGTGACACGTAGGTCTTATAAAATTGGTGCTGTTGTATTATTATTTTTTTTTGTCACAGGGACTTTCAGAAGATAGAGAGTTTGTTAGTGAATCATTGCTGTTAAGGTTACAAGATGATGATCCTGTGGTTGTTGCTTGTGTTTTGAAGCTTGGACAGGTCTGCATAGTATACAGTTGTCTTTCAGTCTTTAGTATGTAAAATATAAGCCACTCTCATATTAAGATGCTTCAATGTGTTCTGTATCTGTCATATTGTTGATTATTTTGGTCACAACAATGTCAAGATTGTAATCAACTTTATTCCACAATGCCATTTTGTTAATTAAACAAATATATATTGCAACCCTATGCTTTATGCCCTGGTACATACAGTATAATATCTTTCAATTTATTGTAGCTCTTAAACATTGATACTCATATTGTTTTCAGCTTCTTGCTAATAATCTCCCTGAAGAGCAATTTGTTGAGGGGATGTTAAAACTGCTAAAGAAAAAGTCACCTGAATGGTCAGTCAACTAATTTGTTGCTATTTTTGACATGCCACATGAAACTAAACTGATTCTTAAGCCCCATTCAAACGGTAATGATAGTTGAAGATAGTCGATGATAGTTTCAGCTATCACTCACTATCGTTGACTATTACGTTTGTGTTGAAATAGTTCATGATAGTTGATGAATCATGTGAAGAGATATGGTGGCTCTATATAAGCTGAGAAGAGCAGTTATTGCCAGAGTTGTGGCAAATTTAATGCAGGATGACTTTGCCAAAGAGTTGCTGGGCCACCACAAACGAGGAAGGACAAAGGAGTGGATACAGAGGAGAGACGAGAGGGGGACCTTGTACTCATCTATAAGTTTGCATATCAAACTACCACTCCACTTCTCGTGACCTGATTTCAAGTTTCAAGTTTATTTATTTATTGGTAGGATAGTATTACAGAGATAGGCACTGCCCACAGTTAGCAAAAGCTAGTCGAGGCGAGCAGTGTTAAATACATATGTTATAAAATAAATAAAAGATTTACAGAGCTAGAGATTCAAAATTCTGGACAAATAACAAGTACATCAATAACTTAAGATATGGCAAAAGAACAGAACATTTAAGATATAGCAAGAGAACAGAACAAGCTAAGGTCTTATAGTTTTGCTATTAAATTAGACAAATCAATATAACCATTTTACTGTGAGAGTCTCTGGAGGAGGAGATCTTGAATTTTACTTTTAAAATTGTATTTTGATAGCCAGCACACTTCACAAGATAAGCTATTCCAGATTCTAACACCATTTCTTGAAAATGCCTTTTTTTGTATATCTAATCTTGAACTTTCAACAAGATTGGATTGGATTGGATTAGCTTTTCTCACTTTCAGCATGACTGTCGTCAGAATTATGGCTTTGTTCCTCCCCAGACAATAGCACCATGGTAGCTATTTTACCACTGCCTATTTCAATTTGAGCCTGTTTTTGGCATTACTGCTGACTGAAAAACTGTTGTGCACTATCATCCGCTTGTTCAAACAGCAAAAACTATCATCAATTATCATGTTGAATTTGAACATGTCCAAACTGCATGATACTTGATGATAGTTGATGATAGTGCATCATAGTTCGTATTCAAACATGTCTGATTGTTAAAACTTTCATTGACTGTCTTCAACTATCATTACCATTTGAACAGGGCTTTTGTCCTCATGTTTTTTATTAGGCTTGCAAATTGACAAAGTTGATAAAGTAAATGCTAGATATCAAGTTTAAAATTCCTAATGGATTACTTGGGCCATAAGGCTAAAGGGCTATGTGTTGTACCCTAAACCTTTCTTTGAATTTCTCATGAAGAGTTGCCTTCTTTTTATCCAATATTATTTTGCAGGGATAAGGTGCGAGGTGAAGCCTTGTCATTGTTGGTTGGTGAGTGGGCCAACTCCGCTGATCAATCACTGGTTGATAAAATTGTCTTTGACCTATTACCTCTTTGTGTCTTACATTACCACTCAACAACAGTTGCTGTTCCACTGTCACTCACTATCAGCAGATCTGTCTTGGCTGCTAAGCATCGTCTGTTGTCTGGACTGAAGGACTTTACCAATAAACAAGGTACACAATACAAATAAATCACTTTTGAAGTGAAAATATACCCATGTGATCCTTGCACATTTGGTCTACATAAAACCTTTGAAACACTGGTTAATGGAGTTGTGGTGCAGAGTTTGCCTGATTGCCTAATTCCTCCCTAGCAAAAATTGTCCCTGGGTCTCTAAGGATAATAGTTATTATTATCCAATGTTGAAGTATTACAGCTGCCACTTGTATCATATTGTGCAATTAACATTTTATAGCAAATAGAACATTAACCATAAATGAATGGTAAAGGATCAAGTAAATGTTATGGGTACAAAGGTTTAAGTTTATGGACAGGGAGGGCTAGGGTTGGTTGAACATGTGTATCAGCTGAATGTCCTCTATTTTGTAGTGCTATTCAAGGGATTTTTTTTTTAACTGGTAACCTCATCCTCAAATAAACAGTGGGACCTCAATTAAATGCTCCCAGCATTTAGATAAAAATTAGTGGCTTTGACAATGTGTTTATATGAGGACAGCATTAAATCAATAAAAATTAGGTAAAGAAGGGAGACTTTTAAATATTATTGTCAATTTCATGTGCTTCTACAGCTGTGCACCTACACCTACCCCAAATGGTGTAAAGTAATTAAATATAAAAAAAATTTCTTTCAGAGTGGAAAAGCTGTGAAGATAGTTGTGATGTTGACAAACTGGCATTAGCCAACACCTTGTTACTTGATTGGCTAGGTCAAAACCTGATGAAGATGAAGGATCAACAGCTTCTTGAAATGGTGAAATTGTTGTTACATTTACATTGCTGTTTTCCGTTTCTTCTGTTGGTTTATTATAGATCACAGCACTGTTATCTTTTTGTTGTATTGTAAGTGCTCATTTGTCGTTCAATGGTTTCTCATATTTCTGCTCACCTTTTCTAACAATAACTTACCCAAGAGAAGTTAAGTGTCCCATTTTATAACCATGTCTTCATTAAATAATAAACTCAGAACAAGTAACTTTGTAAATTGCTCCCTTGTCTTTCAATTCAGAGCTGTTGAAAAAATGAATAAATAAACGGACTGGATGATTCTTTTTTCATGATATGGCAAGTTATGCAATGTAATGACATCTCAATCTGTTTTTAAGTCTATCCTTCTCTTTTTATTAGGTTCACAGCATGATCAACCATTCCCAAAATCTCTCAGATGACAATCTCTTTCACCTGCTCCTGCAGTGTTTGCTTGGTAAAGCAGTTGCAATGGCAACAGGCCAGTGTAAGATGATGCTATGCAAGACTGCTACAGACTACATTTTACCCAAGTTGTGGAAGCTAACAAGACTGCAGAGAGAAGACCGAAGTTGCCAGGCACCCAAGGTATTTTCTAGTTTACACATATGTAAATTTGGTACTTCCCCAATCCCACATTCTACTACTGGAAAGAGAGGCCATCACGCAATACACAAACTGAGATAAACAATAATATTTTATCACAGTGCATTACTGGTACAATAAATTCATTGAAAATATACACTACATGATTAAAAAATGATACATAAAAGAAGGGCTATGGACATTACTTAAGGTGGCTCATACCAGTTTTTAGCACTTTTCAGCTGTTGTACTTTTATGGATCATCCCTACAGTACCAGTCTTTATGTCAGTACATTTTTTTTTTCCAAACAAAGTTATGAACATTTTTACCAATCATTCGCTTTAAGTGGTTATAACCCCAAAACAAGCTCAGTGAACCCCATTTTTAACTCTGAAAGTTGGCATATTCTCAATTTCAGAGTTGTGGGTGTGAAGCTACTTTCGCTCCTTTGCTTGACCTTTCCAATTAAAGAAATTATTTCTTTAAGGAAAGACCAAGTGCTCTCACCACTGTGCTATAGAGATTGGTCAATGTGGTGATGATCCGTGAAAGTAAAAGTGCTGGAATCTGGTGTCAGTCACTTTTAAGATTTTTTTTCCCTTGAAGGAAAGATCCATACATGTATTTACAGTCAGTCTTAAGGGCGATTTAAACGGTACGATTTTCGCTTACGACTGTCGCATGCAACTTCTGTAGCACGTGCTGCTTGTGCCATGCAAAAAATCGTATACGACACTTGTCATTCAATTTACCCATACCTATGACTGTTGTATGATTTTCAAACATGATTCAAATTCCTATGACAAATTTTAGGCCGCGTGCGTCTGTGGTAGAGAAGTTGTAGGAGCAATTGCGCAGCACAACTTTGTTCTACGTTATGTCGCATACGCCAAGATGCGTGCAACAAATCGTATTGTGTAAATCAGCCCTTAAGGAATCCACCCACAGATTGAAAATACAGAACCTCTTCCACCTTTTACAGATAAATTACAAACTCTATAGCTTTCGCTGGGGAACGTTTGTGTTTGTTCTAAAGTATTTTGTGGTGGTTTTCAAATTATGTTAATGTCAGGATTTTTATACATTTAAAAATAATGCTCTCTAGTTTTGTATGAATATTATTGATCGAAATACTACTCCAATTTTGCACTTTTTAGAGCAAAGTCTTGGAAAATGAACAAAATGGAAAGGTTCCACTTTCCCTTTTATTGTTGTTGGTCAAGATGCTTGGTAAGAACAGTACCAAACGGTTGAATCATGTGAAAGGGGCTATCACACTGTGGCTGTGTGGCATTCTGCTAAGAAACTTACCAGCTGAATCAGAGACTGAATCTCGTAAGAACAATTTTTTTCTTTCTTCTTTTTAATGTGTCCTATATCTGTTTTGCTGTTACTCCTAGCATATTATTGGTTTGGGGAATGAGACATGTATCACCTACCTTGTTGAGTTATTCTAGGCACTTATTGGATATAACAACAATCCTCTGAAATTAATAAACATGATTAGTGTTTTCCATGGTGGGGGGGGGGGGGGATTTTCATTTTTTTTAAATTGTCTTTTAGTGCTGTATCTACTCTGTCAATGAATGAATGAATCAATGTAGAACGTAATGTCATGTAGTGTTATGTGTTTATATACTGTATTTACCCGTGTATAAGTGGAACCTGTGTATAAGTTGACGTCTATTTTTGAGGGCAAAAACTGGGTTTTCTTGATTTTTGAGTAAAAATCTTTCTTGGGAAAGTAAGCTTGTATATCTTAGAATTTTATTTAAGTTACTCTGGATACATGAAAAATCACAAGAAGAATTATTGAGCATTTTAGCAGGCTTTTGCAGAACATATATATGCAAGCATTTTGTCCTTAGTTCTTGAAACTGGCTTATGAATTTGAACATACTAATTTCAAACCAACCTTTCTAATTGTTCAGGGGTAGAAAGGGTTTTGAAAGACCATAAAAACACACTGAAGCTTGAGAATCTATGAGAAATGACTTCATAAACACTACGAACTGAGCGTGTGCCTTGAAAACTTGGTAACCAAGCTTGATTTAGTACTGGGGACTAATAACCACACCCGCCATGCCAGGTTACTAAGCAGTGAAGCGTGAAGAGCTCTTCAACCCTTTTCGGCTAGATTTACGGCTTTCGTGACAGGAAATTTCAGGTCTTTATTTCAGAATTGTGTCAGTGAGAATCCACAACATTCAGGTTTAGATAAAGTTCGGTTCATTTCAGCTGGAACTGGTTGCATTTCAAGAGTCATGTTGCTAAATGAAAGGGCAATCTGTACTATTGTTGTTTCTTAGATTTGTGTTGACATGTAAAGACAGTTATGGTGATTGTGAAGAACTTATTTAGCAGGCGCTTGGTCTCAATATTTTTTTACCCATGTATAAGTCGAGGGTGAATTTTTAGAGCATTTTTTAGGTTGTAAAAGGTCGACTTATACATGGGTAAATACAGTACCACACATATCAGGTGGTCTCACAGCAGTTTACAAAATCTTCTGTGGGTTGAGGCCAGGCACCAGCATGTAAAGGTGCCACTAGCAGCTGTTGTACATGTCAGTCCATAGATCTCACCCACACACCTAACCCATGCATGAATGTGAAAGGCAAATGAAATCAGAGATGATTGAGGTTTTCCACCACTTTGGGGATATGTCCCTACAGTGTTGTGAGAGGGTTATTGTCCTTTCCCAAGAAGACTTTCTCCTCAGCAATTTAAAGACGTTGAGTGTTTGTCCAGGTGTGTCTTTCTGCGGAGTAGTACAGTGCTTTACCAACCCAGCCAAGTTGGTGGGCTAATATTAAGGTTGGTTTTTACAACAATGAAGTCAGAGTCAAGTCATAATCAGGAGAACAGAGCAAGTCAGAAGCAGAATGCAATCCTTTCATGAGTCCCTCTGATTCTTCTGACTTTGATTCTGTTGAACTTATATGTATTATCTGCTCACAATGCCAATTTAAAATTTTTGCTAGGTTGTAAGCACTCTTATGACTTTGACTGCAACTACAAATGCAACTGTGACTCTGTCGCTAGCGAAAACCAGCCTTTAGTGATTTGTAATGATGGTACATGTATTGCATGGTTGGCTTGGCATACATCTGTAGCTCTTAGTTGTTTGTGAGAAGCACGTTAAATTTTAATACTACCTAACTTTATTTCAAAACTGTAGGGCAGTGGTGGTTTTCAAAACGTAGCACTTGTCCAGAAGGCATTTACACCAAGGTAAGGTATTCACTCTGATAGTCATGCATGTGTTTTGTAGTAATCATATTTACATAATGCTCATGCTATATCCACGAATATCCAAGGCAGACCTGACTTTTCAACAAAGGTGTAACTTACAGGTAGTCAGGAATTCAACTGCAAGCTGTTACCAGAAGATAAATCTCAACAACTAGATGAGCTCTCTCCGCACAGAGATTACAGAGATTTTAACCCAAGGTCAAAATTCATATTATCTTAGTCCTTACCGGTATACAAGAGGTAGATGTAATTTTAAAATATGTAGATAATTCTTGTAAGGTGGTTACATCTTTTCTTCTCGTGGCTACAATGATTCACTATATATTGTTTTGTACTGCCAAACCAAATTGGTGTAAAACAGCAGATGGACAATTATGTGAAAAATGGAACAACATTCTTAAGTTTTGAATTATCTTTAATGCCTGTGTTTTAGAAAGGGACAAATTTACATGTAAAGTTGGCTTCTCTCATTTTATGTTAATCTTTAATCTTACTCTTAATCTTTAATGAATATACAACTATAAATACATACTTACATTTTCATGTTTAATATTAGTAGTTAAAAAGTAAAAGTATAATTAAAATAGTCTTAATAAAACTAGCTTTAAAAACGTTCTGTATCAACACAAGACGTAGCAGGCTTGTTTGGGTTCTCAGATGTTTTGATGATTCTTTAACTCTGAGCAACAAATTATACAGGGGATGAGTAGGCAGGGAACTAATCTTCTTGGAGATTGACTTGTCTGATTTTTCAAGCAAATCTTGTATATCTATAGCATAGGTTATAAAACAGTTTTTATTACA
>OX419347.1:42500-115000 GCA_948470475.1 Galaxea fascicularis
AGGCCTCTGCTGAAATAAAGTGTATTAAAAACACACTGAATTACATTCTGAAACTTGTTATAACCAGTGAAACACCATCCTACATCAGAAGAATCCTACTTTCATCTCTCAGGAAAGTTGTCACACAGGTATGGAATCAACAACAACTTTATTTGTACCCTACATTAATTTACATGATGCAAAAAAAAAGGACTACATGAAAAATGGAAAGAGTACAGGCTGCCCATAATAACCATTGAGGGCTAAAAAGATACAGTGTAGCTCTCATCTGGTGAGGTTAAGCAAAAGTTATTCTCTTTCTAGGATATGATAGAAAAACTATTGCCTGTGATGGATGAGCTTCTAGATAAATGTGAATCTGGCATGTTGTTGGACAAAGATGAAAGTATCTTGCTCCAGTTGATTGTACAAAAGTACACTTCTGAAACTGCCAACCTGCTTCAGGCAGAGTCCTTACACTGGAAAACAATACTGAGACTGTTGTTGTTGAGAACAAGTGTCTGTCCTGGACACCCACCTCCTATAGTGACATTGCTTGGTCAGGTAAGCACATTCTTTTGCTCAGGTAAAGCTCATAGATAATTTGATATCTTTGTAAATTATTAATGACAATGACAGTTGAACCCCTATCAAGATGCCACTCAGAAAATGGATGGTGGCGGCTAAGTGGGGGTTGCCCCTTGAATGAGGTAAAACACAACACTTCACCCCCACTTTGGAAAAGAGTAGTAGCCTGGGAAGGAGTTTTTAAGATTTATTAATTGGAAAAAGTTGTTTCCACCACATGAAAGAGCATCTCAAAAAATACTTACCTAACCAACTTTATGTGTTTATAGTGAAAGTGCACTTAGCTATCCAAGCTTCTTCTTCAACAAAAGTGGGTTCTCACACATAACGTGGAGGCATGCCAAACCAACCATACAGCCTGACCTTTAATATCAACACCACAAATCACTAATATTACAGGACAAAAGAGCTAAAATGCAACTAGACATAATGTTAATAACACTGGAACTAAGGCACATACTCCCAGCTGTGGGTGAGAAAAATGTTTTCCGCTTCATTCGTACCTCAGCCAGTGGAAAACCATGCTTCAGAAATGGGTTATCAAGAAATACCATGTATGAAACTTTGCTATCGTTTGATGCAATTAAATAATACAGAAAAATTCAACAAAACATGGCTTAAATAATTCAAAGTAGTAGCAGTATGACAGCAATATTTTTGACAGTATATCAGTCAGCAATAATATTGTCACTTAGACATTGAGTCACTCAATTGAGCAATCAGTATGCTATAATATCTCCTCAGCAAAATTCCAATAAATACTGGAATTAGTTGGACACTGTTGCATACTGAATGATTTATTTTCCACACTACTGGGTGAATAATTATATTGGCTGGATGTCACAACTATACACAGCAAACCAATGCCTAACTAGCCATTTGAGAAAGTTGTGACTTAGATAGTCTTTTTTTTTACATTTTAGTTTTCAAGAAGATTTTTCAAAGCAGTCCCAACAGAGGAGCTGAAGCAGCAATTATTCAAGATTCTCTTGGATATCCTACAGGAAAGCAAAGATGTTGTTGTAGGAAATGCAGTCAAAAGCACCATTTTAAAAGTGAGTTGTGATTATAAAACCTACATATCAAGTTATTTGTAGATAAGTGAAGCCATTTGTGTATTGATTGCTATGGTAGTCTGATGTAATAATATTGAACCCAATTACAAGTTTGTAATTTGATATGAAACAAGAATAAGCAAGTATTTACCGGTATACCAGGTTCTTATTTGCAACTACCAGTAATATAAAAGTCTTCAGACTCTGCCAGACTGCACAATACATGATGTGTTAAGCATTGTATGGAACAAAAGCATTTATAGTATACTACTTTGTAACTAGAGGCGTCCTTTTCCTCCTGAGCTAGTTAGAATTAGGTATATAAATGACACTAACTGTGATTGACTTTGCTCTATAATAGGGATTTTTTGGTAATATTTCCTTTTCTTAAGTATCAATGCTTTTATTATTATTAGTATCATCATTCTTGGCAAGCTTGCTTTATTGATGTTTCACTGGTGCTGGGATCAAGCCATAGTCCTTAACCACTAATAAGTTCATTTTATTGATACAACCCTCCTCAAAATATGAGCAGTCCCAAGCAGAAGTATCTTCTGTAGCTCACTGATGTTAATAGATCCCAGACTTTCCTCTGTTTGTTATTCCAAGCTCTTATTGATGACTCCAAGTACTCCTATTACTACTGGAAGAATTTCTGTGTGCATCCCCCACATCCTGGTTATATTGGTTTCTAAATCTTTTTGTTTTGAAAGTTTTTCAATGACCTTTATGGAAGTGTTCTTTATATGTCATGATTTTACAATCTGTATTACTATGCCTTATCTCTCAGTCAGTGTGTATCTGCATATGCCATAGGATGTTGGCACCTTCACTTTCTATTACCATTTCCAGGGTGCGGTCATATGTTGCTGCTGTGTCATGTCTATGGATGTTCTCTGCTTTAGTAAGCTCAACCTAAGGCAGCCAGATACATCCTGCACATGTGGTTAGTGTTACCTTTGATGGTCCTAGTATGGTATGATCTAATGGCTAGGCTTATTATTATCCCTTCTGGTTCTGCCTTTAGGCCACTACTCTTCAGCCACTAGTTGGTCTTGTGGAGGTCAACATCTTTCACTCTCCTGGGCAACTTGCCATGGGATGCCTTATCTTCCTACTTTCTTCTAGCAAATCGTGGGCCTGTTGTTGTGCCTTTTGCTTTGTTCGTTTTGCAAACTTTGTTGTTGGTTTATGATTTTTTTTTGTCCAAGTTCCGCACATTGAGCTCTTGAGAGAACTTATATGAGATTTTACTGTCTGATCAGTAAAATACTGTTAATGGAACGTGACTCGCGATAAGTAAGCCATTCATGGCGCGCTGCTACTAGGTAGTCCAATGTCCAAGGTCGCAGCAATCAATGGTTTCGTTGAAGCCAAGTCTAAGATAAAAGCCTTGTTCTTAGTTAGCATATTATATCGAACAACAGCATTGGCCGTATCTATTAAGGCCCCATTGATAACTGCCGTAGTACACGTGTAGGTCTAGCCGTTACATGGTACGGTCCTCGTAACTGGCTATGTAGTAGACACGTCCTTGCTATAAAAGCTCAAGCAACCTGTCCAAGGTTCACTTGGCATTTCTCTTGTACAGAACATTGAGTAGTTTACTAGCTTTTCGAAAAAATTAACGCCATCTTGCGTTGTGTTTTCACTCCGTTTCTTTCCGCGCCATGCGCTTTATGTAAGTGTGCCGCAATTAAGTTACACTGCAGGAACAGGGACATTAATTGGAAAAAGTGATCTTCTTACCTCAGAGCACCAAGATATATCCCATAGCCTTAGGTGTCGATGCCCAGTAAACAAGCTTTCTGAATCAAAGGGCAGGAGTTTCTGTCTAGTTAATGCATATATCTTTAGGTTTACTTACTGTTCCAAAAGCCCTGATTACAATAGGTATCACAAAATTTAATATACACTTCTGCAGTACCAGATCTTTTGCATTTCCACTTTTACATCCTCATAATGGTTGATCTTCTTCCATTTTCTGTTATGCGTGTGTTAAAGGGACCTGCCACATCGATAATAGAGCACACCCTTTCCATCTTTTCTAGCACAATATCAGATCTGTTTGAAGTCTTAAGTGCCATAACAACTTTGCGTGGTCATTTTCCATCACTGGCTCTGGGAAGTGGTCATACTATATTATTATTATTATTATTATTGTTGTTATTTTATTATTATTAATGTTCCTTTTCTCACACTGGTGCCACAGAGTCTGGCAGTGTACTATAGTTCATTTCACTTGAAAATCAGTGTAAGAATACTTTCAGAACAGACAAATGAAAAATAAATTGCATTTCCACATGTTTAGCCCTAACATTGCATTTACTGTTTATGTCATAATTGTGGGCCTTTCTCCAGTTTTGTTTAACAGCAGATATGGTGAGCGATGAGCTGTTGATGTTGGATCCAAAGAAAGAAAACAAACCGAAGAAAAAGAAAGTAAAAAGGTGAGTTTTTTTAATCAGAAGTGTGGGTTATTTGCTTTCTTAACACTGACATAATGTCAGGTGTAGCTACAGTGATTAAATACTGGTAACACATCCACCAATTGATGTTAAGGTGTTATTAGCACCGTGAGAACTTGGTGCTGCCTCTTTACAATCACTGAAGCTAAGAATTTTTCACTTGACGAAACTTGTTACTGAGAAGTTGAGGAAACTTGTGGCTGAAAACTTGAAATTTTAGGGAAACTCATGAGTTGAATTGGTGTGCTTCCATAATTAACTGTAAACACAAGACACTAGCCTTTTTGCTTTGTAAAATACACCATGATTGCTTTTGTGTAGAAAACTGTCATACAGTAAATAACAACTGATAAAAAAGTATAGAAATTTCCTTGCATTAGCTACACCAAGTATGGATTTTGAATTGCGACAAGCTGTTTTCTGTTTTCTTAAGGACACAACAAGAACACAAAGAAAATGAAAATGAAATCAGTCACCATCTGCAGAGGGTGACAGCCATTTTGGAATTACTGCAAGTCAAGATCAATGTTGAAGAACCATACCAACTTTTTCCAGGATTATTTGCCACCCTTAAAAGGTACAATATACAATACCTTAAACAATTAATAAAAAATATATGTGTGTGTCAATAAATTAAAGTACATAATGAAGAACTTTGGGAACTTCTATTTATTTCTAAATTTAGCTGTGTTGAACTGGATCACAGTCAAGCTGCATCCGAGTACATCATGCAGCTTGTGTTTTCCTTGATAAACAACATCTGCCACAAACTTTCCTTGGACAGCAGTTGTGCTCCTTTAGGTGGGTTTTACTTTAATGTTCTAAAATTCTACAAGTTAGTCTTGTTAACAGTTAAAACTTGGACATAATGACATCCTTTCCTACTGTACATGTCTATATAAAAGAAACCAGTTTGCACAGAAAATTATTCACATTTCTGCATGGTTCCAATTTTGTTTTCAACCAATCATGATATATTCCCCTAATAAGACTATGTTTATAATTTAGTTTATTTGAGAAAGCCATTGCTTCTTCTTAGACCTTGTCCCTGAGGATCAATTTGATGTTGAGCTGATTGTAGAGTGTATAAGGTCATCTGAAAGGCCACAAACACATAACCAGGCTTTGTTGCTGCTTGCCACTGTAGCAGAACTCTTTCCAGTAAGTAACAGTACTTTTATGCCAACTATAGCTTGTCATTGTTTTATTGTCTTAAAGTGTTTTGGTTCTAACTAATCCTTTTCCATACATTCTTTCTGTCTGTTCTGCCTGGAATTTGAGAAAGTCTTTTACATGATCAAAGTATGCCAGAGTGTTATTTTCTGTTCTTGAGTGTTTATTTTTAATGGTTCTTTGTTTTGTTTTCTATTTTAGGAAAAGGTTTTGCAAAATGTGATGTCAATTTTTACATTTATGGGTGCCAGTGTTGTCTGTCAAGATGACAGTTACAGTTTTGAAGTAATCACTAAAACAGTGGACACAGTTATCCCAGCTCTGATTCAAGTATGTTATTAGTTCAGTGCCGTCTATGATGCTTACACATGGCACATGTTATTGAGCACTTGTAGGAACTGGCTTCATCTGTTACCCTTCTTAAGAATAAAAACTGAAATGTGCCCAATTAAAAAAATTATATATTGACATTATCTTACTCTCTAAGATAGCTGTATGTACAATTGTGTTTTTCATGCCCTATCTCGCATTACTGAAATGAGGTTTTTCTACAGTCCTTTCCTCGAACAGCAGCAGCATTGCAGCAGCAGAAGCAGCATTGCAGCATTGTAAATGATAAAATGTGTGATCTTTCTGTTTTTGTTTATGTAGCTATTTTTTATAATAGTGTTATAGCAAACTGAGAGTTAAAGCACGTCCAAAATTTGAAATAAGTAAGCCATCCTTCTGCTTAAATTTGGGTTTATTAACAGAGATGACAATGTAATATGACCACTGTACAGGGATTCTAAAGGCTGACGTTTCGAGCGTTAGCCCTTCGTCAGGCTCATAGAGGATAGGAGCCTATGACCAGATGGGGGGATGAAGGGCCTTGACACATGGCGCCATGCCAAGGGGTGCCCCATGCCTGTACTGCAAGGAGGGCATAGAGAATGGTATAAGTCCTGGGCCAAGCCAGTCCAGGAAGATCGATATGCCCCCCTCCCTAATGGGGCTTCAGCACAGGGCTGAAGGGCTGCCGCAGACAGCAATTCCCCACCCATATTTTATTGACACTAAAGAAATATAAAGTATTATCAGTGACAATCAATATAAACCTAGCAGTACTGGGTGGGTGGGTAGGTGGGTGGGATTGAATGTGCTACAATAATATTTACTTGCACCCCTCTGAGAATAGGAGATTTGAAAGGCATTGCATGATTAAATAGTCCTTTGAGAGTGGTGCCAAATATGGAAGGCTTGGGAATAAATGTAGGCTCAAATAGCCATGGCTTGCAAACATTAACTTTAATTTTATGCTAAAATTCCATTGTATTCCTATTTTTGAGGTTTCCATGTTACCACCAACAGCATAGCTCCTTTTCCACTATGTAATTCCTTGATTCGCTCTGACAATAGGGTTTATGCTCTAAACATCAGCTTTTAGAATCCCTGTGTGATAGTCAGTTTACATTATCATCTCAATTGATAAAATCAGATTTTTGTGTACAACTCCCCCACAGATGCAGCACCACAGTTTTTTAGAAACTATCCCCTTCATCCTTTTGCATGTTATTTAATACTACCTTTAAGGCTGGTGAAAAGCAGCAGTTACCACAGTTGACCACAAAAGGAAGCATTTCACTGAAAGACATTGTGGCCATGTTAATGCGGGTGTTTGTAGATGCCTTGCCACACATACCTGAGCATCGTCAGCTTCCTCTGTTCACTCATCTTGTTAGTACAGTGGGTTCCATTCAGTTCCTTCACACTGCAGTACTTTTGTTACTTGAAAAGAATGTCCTTCAAGGAGCTAATACTTCAGATGATGAGAAACAGGTAAAATGTAACGAACTATGCAGAGATGTTATGAAGTCGTAGTATTGTAGGTAGGGATATGAAAAAGGTGCCGGACCATTCTAGCAGTTCTCAATGGGCTGGTTAAGGCTAGGGTTAGAGCTAAATAAGCCCTTGTGCATCAAAGTAGCCAGCATTGCCACTGTACGTTTAGCAAATACTCTGTGAGGCAACTAACCTAGAGATACAAAACATCAGGATTTTAAGTTTGTGTGATCATGATGTGCAATGTAATGGGCTAACATTGCTTGGTTTTGTCCTTTAATAGGCTGGGGTTAGAAATCCTTTTGGTGTAGAGTTTTGTCTGAGGCTTTGTCACAGCTTTGATTCAAATGTTCAGGTCTGTTAATATTAATAATTTTTATAACATAGCTACATTCTAACGCGCGCTCTTATTGGCTAATATTTTATGAAAAAGAAACGGATGGTTCATAGAGATGGTTAAGGCTGACGTCAGTGTCAATGAAATTTCTTGCCAGCAAAACTTTTTTCACAGCTTTTTTAACTTAACGTTAGGTATTATAATGGCTGGTCAACCCAGCATCTGAGGTAGGGTGTTTCTATGACTTTGAAGACCTAAAAAACGTGTCTGAAATGGTTGCAGAAGTATCGGAAGCGTCTAAAGATCAACAAAGCGAAAGTGCTACCAGTGAAAACAACCGCTTCGCAAATTTAACCGAGCGGGATTACGAAAAAATATTCGAAGATAAACAATCAAACAAGACCAAGAAAAACACTAACTGGTATGTTTCTACGATAAGAGTGAGTTTCAAATTGTCGTGTAATTTCGACTCCATTTTCAGCAACTGCACGATTCAAAATGTGCAAGTCGTGGTCTCTTCGGCGAGCTCTTCAAAATGACTCGTAAGACCCAAGACGTTTTAAAGCATGCATCATTTTGAATGATGATTTTAAAGAAACTTTTTCCTTGACATCTTAACTAAATATTTTAAGCTGGAAGGCTTATGTGTGGTATTTTGATACACTTATTTTGTCACTCGCAGATGTAAGCGTGTAAAAGTAAATGTGTTTTTGAAAAACAAGTCATTCTATTTTTAGTATGCACCCGCGCGGTTAAGAGAATATGTAATTTGATCAGTACAGAAAAAGCGACTTTTCAGCGCGAAAAATGTCTCGCTATGTTATAAAAGCAATGGACAATGTCTAGCCAGTGCGTCCTTCCAATTCGGGATGCACTTGGATAGTTGGGAGAGCACTTAGGTAGCTAGAGATGCTCTCGGCTGCGCCTCGAGCATCTCTTACGCTACCTTCGTGCTCTCCCAACTATCCGCGTGCATCCCGAATTGGATGGACGCACGCTAGACATTGTCCATTCCTTTATTGTCCATGTTAAATGCTCTAACTTCAAGTGCTATATCCGTTTGTGGTTGGGGTGTGGATATTTTCTGGAACTTTATTTAGGCTTGTCAAAACAGTTTTCCATTTATCCAGCTTCCATTTTTAAAAGAACTCCAACTTTGAACCAAACATTAATTTTATGCCTTTTGGATTGAAAATTATTGATTGATTATTGCAATTTGGATGGAAAATTTGTTCTCAGTTGTGCATATTGAATACTTAGGCAAATGCAATAATTGTTTTTCCTCTCTCTTTGGATTTGACAATATAATTTTCTTACCATACTTTTGTCTGTAGGTAGAGGCAATCTTGAAACTGTTGCAGTACATTGATGAACTGCCACTTGAAAAGCCTGAAGGTAATAAATGATTTACTGTAGTCAGTTGTAATATTTTTGATACTAGTATCATATTATTGTGTGTACTGTCATTTAAAAGTCTACGAATTCCAGTGAATGATGAAAAGTGTATTCCCCGTGTTTGAAGGAAATACCCTTTTGAGAAGGAAAATCACGAGTTGAGTCATTTTCTGACACTGGAGTGATTGACTGACAGAATAATAGAATAGCCCAATCAGACACCAAAGTGAGGCTCTAAGGAATAGATTTATTGTTTTTCCTGAGAGTTGACACCCTTTCCCCTAGATATTTGCATTTTTTGAATTTGAATTTGAGGTTGAATTAACATAAGGTTCAAACAGTCACCAATACTATGGGCACGTCTGAAGAAGCAAGTGGAAGCAATCTCCAATATTTTCAACACCATGAATGGCTTGACAGACAAACTTTTTTCAAGAAAGACGAATTCAACATGGCCATCTTTGAACATCCTATTGCCAGTAAGGCCATTAAAAGATTTAAGGGTTTCTGCAGAGTATTTGTTTGGTCTTCCCAAGGAGATAGTTGCAGACATCTGGGAAATTAACCTCTGGGAAGAGTGACAAAATTAATTCCTGCCATCGGGCACCTTTGCAAGTTTCATAGGAGAGGATTAAACACCAATTCAATCAATTTGGCTTGTCTTTTATCCTTGCTTTCTGAGGGCCTGAATTCCTCTTTCTTGACAAAACATTTGGAGCCAAACCAAGTTTTTGGTGCTGAAATTATTGGAGTTTTCTTTCTTTCGCTTCTTCAGACATGCCCATCTTAAACAATGACTGTTTCAACTTTCTGTTGTTCAAAGTGGCTTCAATCATAAAACAAGAAAATTAGAAATATCTAAGGAAAAGAGTGTCAAATTCAAGTAAACAATAACAGCCTAATTTGTGTAAAGATGAAAAAATAGGTGGCTGCTATATTCCGGCAATTTAAAGCACGGAAGAGGTAAGTTCAAAGTCAAGGTCCAAAGAATAAAAGAAAGAAAGAGAAAAGCGAATTCAGATTGAACCAGACTAGCTATTGTCGCTTTCATGTCACCGTGTGATTTGCCGGTGTTAGTTTGTTGCAATTTCAAAGGAGTTTTAAGGCCCTGATAACACCGATGTGATGTTTTTGTTCTGTTTTTGGTGATTGATTCCAGACTAGGGTCAATTACATATCACTGTCTGATTTGTCGTCTTTCTTTGTTGTGATTGCACCAGAATTTTATGAATCGGCAATGGCATTCAACTAATAAACATAGAATGGTTATGCCCCGACACCTTCAGTTGATCTATTCCCATATTTTTACAGATTGACTACCTTTTTAGTGCCTCTATAGTGTTCACTTTAGGCTGTATTATCACTGTACAGAACCCTCTTTTTTAGATTCAGCTCCTTATAAACCCAGAATAAGCCACAAAGCTGCCACAAGCTTCTTAGCAGTAAGACCGCTGTTCGATGTCAAAACCCATTCTGCTAAACACCTTCGCCATTTCAAGTACACCTCCCTGAGTATCATTCCTTCGATCCTTGACAGTGAAGATTTTGTCAGTAAGGTCAGTACTAAAATGTTTGAATGAACGATGTCTTCAATTATTAACAGTTAAATGTAAGTGTTGTTTGAGATGATCCATGAGCATGCTGTGATTGGCTACAGTACTGTGCAATAGTATTCGCTATTCACCTCATGGTGTTGTCGTTGATTTCACCTACATGTACTACTTTAAACTTTTATGTTGGAAATAATGTGTTTATTGATGGTGGTCAACTAACAACGTGGTAAGGTAAACATAAAACTGCATGTACATGTTTATTAATTCCAAAACCAAATGTTCCGGATAACAGTTAAACTAGAAAAAAATTGACAATATGAAACCTAAGATGGAAAAGAATAAAACATGCCTCAACATCAGCAACTAGTGGTACACATGTACAGGGGTGTAGCCAGGGAAGGGTTCCAGGGGTTCCGGAACCCCCCCCTCTCATGCCAAGGAAACCCCCCCTCCCCTTTTTTTTAACAGTGATTTTATCCCAGCAAGAGTGTAATGGACTCTCGATTCCTGAAATTCTTCGTTTTGTTCTGTGCTTCCAATAAGTACAGTGAATGTCATTGTGGTATCTATTTCTATGTACATAATGTAAGGATTTCAGACCAACCATTTTCGTTGGAACCACTGTGGAACCCCCCTCCAAGAAATCCTGGCTACGCCCCTGTTGTACCTTGATTTCTATGAATGACCATAGTTAAAAAGATTTACCAGTATTATATTTACAATCAGTGCTTCTGATCAGTGAGTGGATCCAGAGTTTCCCTTTACTAGAGGAACAGTATGACCTAAAAGTGGCCATCAGGAAATGTAGACTGACCTTTTTTTTTTCAGTATTCTTGTTTTTGTTTGTTTGTTTGTCTCTTGCACAATCACGTTTTTGAAATTTTGATTGTGATTTTTATGTACCTTACAACAGGTCTATGATGAGGGTGAAATATTAAACTTACTCTTCTTAAGGTACTTTTTCTGTGTTTATTTTGTATTATTTAATTTTGGTAATCAAGGGTTGCAATGCTGAGGGTTTTCTCTGTTTATTTCCTTAGACTATTGGAGAAAACGTTGAACTTCATGACCAAAACAGCACAGCACAGTGACCAAGCATCTAACGGTTCAATAGGAAAATTCTGGAAAGCCTTGCTTCACAAAGCTTACGAAATTATTGATAAGGTAGTAAAATAATTTTCAACTGTGGTACTTGTATCCTCACAAACTGAATTATGAGAAGCATTTTTCTCTGGGGTCATAGGATTGTGTGTTTGATAAGAATAAAAGAATAGGTTTATGATCCCAAAATTATCTACTGTAGAGCACCTTACACATTACAGAAATGATCACATTTGTGTCCATCACTAATGATTGACATTCCTGGTTTTCCTCAGGTTAATGTGCTTTTACCCACTTCAGTATTTTTTGAGATGATTAGGAAACTTCTGCACAGCAGCATTGGCACTGTGAGACACAAAGCAATGGAACTTCTAAACAGTAATCTGGGTCACCATACAAACACTTCTCTACATGACCAGGTATGCATGTAAATAAATATTATTCATTTAGCCATTAAGTTAACTTACAGTGCATTAATTGGAAGGCCACTAGATATAGAGTGACTTAGACTCACTTGATATGGCCTCCTTGTTGCATAGCAATGAATAATATTAGACTATGCTGGTGGTTTTTATCCAAATTTCTATCAAATTATTGCCAACCTGAATGAGCAGAAGTGCTTGTAAAAGCTTGAGTTGGTATTGCTTGTTTTAGTTTTCTCAGCCTAATAACTGAGCATGGCCCATTTGCAGGATGACCTTCAAATGTCTCTTTTGTGAGAAATTCCTCAATGTTTCTTTGCTTAAGAACATTAGGCAGTATATCAAATTATTTGTATTGCTAATTTTCACTGATTCAAGCAGGTTGAAGCTCTGCTGGGTCTTGTCAAAGAGTTGCTTACTATATTAAAGGGTACCAAAGACATGGAAGAGACTATTATAAACCGGCAAACAGCCCTTTACAGTTTGAAGCTTCTTTCTCGACTGCTAGCTAAGGACCACCCTAGCCAGTTCAAGGAAGTAAGGAGATGTTGTTGAATTGTCTTAGTTTTACAAGATTTACATTCTTGGCTTCAAGCTAATCTAAGGCTTTGTCTTTCACTTATATTTCTGGTTTCATTAGAGCATTGATGTTTGACTTCAGCTTTTAGAATGTTTAATATATTATTTCTGTAATACTTTTATAAATCCTGACCAGTAATCTGAAAAATGATGTCTCTGAACCTCTCATGGTATGTACATGTAGAGTGTCATAGGAAAAAGGCATGTCTAATGTCCATTTTTTTGTGTGTGTACCAAACTTAAACTGACCTGTTTCACCATGATGGTAAATGTTTGGCGGTGGTGTCAATAATATTTTATCTGAAAATGACTTGTTGAATATTATACTTTTTGTCTTAATTACATCCAGGTGATGTGTGCAGCAATCAATGTTTGCTCTTACAAAGATGCCAATGCCCAGGTGAGTAGTTGTCTTGTCTATGTCTGTGGCAGTAACGGTTGCCTTCAACTCCTCTGAATGATTGAGTGATGGGTATTATGGTACTGGCTAGTAATTTGTGGTAACTGCTGGCTTAAACATCACAACAAGTGTCGTGTGTTAATGTGCTTTTTAATTGTTGTATTGATGTTCAGCCTCATTATCACGTCTGTTGGTATGTGACCACTGACCTTTTGAAGATGGTACTGAGTAACAAAACCTGTGGCAGCTGTAGTTGGGGCAGTAAAAAACTCCTTCATGTTTGATATGATTATGGTTGCAAGAAGAGTTCCAACAGCTGAACCTTCATTATCAAGACTTGATGGAACTGGAGTAAATGATCCAAATGATTGAGAGTGCAGTTTACTGAAATATGAATAAGACAAAGTAAAACTAAAAAAAAAAAAAAATACAGAGCAACAAAACAAGCATCAGGCAATCAGAATTCAGTTGAATGCACTTTATTTGCACATACACTACTGTGTTGTTTGAAATGGACACAAATTTCAAGTGCACTTTCCAATGCCTAAATTGCAAAACAAAAACAAAAACAAAAAAATCATAATTACCGGTATGATAGTTTTGGGGGTTCTTCATCATGCCTTATTGATGTCCATGATGAACACAGAAATAGAGGATATAGTGCAGATAATCGATAAGTCTGGAAATCAAGGTGTGGATAGTGTTGAGGTGCATTGTTGCAGTAGCAGTGGGATTGTGTGAGGAGTTTTTGAAAGTTTACTTGTGAATGGTCAGCACAGTTGGACCATAGTACAGTGGGAAGTTATTGTTGACATGAGCTAAGTGTGATGTACTGCAGGCTGCCAGTTAAAGGAAATAAGGGCCAAGAGCTAATTATCATAATCTGGGGGCAAAGTTGTTCGAGGTCATGGTAATCAGTTGTTTTGACACAGAAGATGAGAAAAGAACCTATTTCAAGTGACTGTCTTGCAGTTTAACGATGTGCTACAAGTTAATGCTGTAGCTGCTAATAAACAGTCAGATGCTGAAATAAACAACAACAACACTTCTTATTCATTGCACTTTAACAAAATTAACATGTTAATATAAACAGTAAGGAACTTAACTGATCAATTTAAGGGTAGAGACTAAAATTCTAAGCAGGCAGATTACAATAAATTCATTGTTACAGTAGTTGTTCAAATGGTCATCATAAAATTAGACCTTAACACACACACAGACAAACACACAATTTGCTTTGATGAGATCAAAGTGTTTATTGTAGTAGTGTAGTACAGACAATGTATTGTTGTTGTGTTCAAGGTTGTCTCCAGTGCCTTGCTTTGTATCGCAGAAGTTGTCAGTGGTCTCAAGGCACATGCCATTCCCTTTTTGCCACAATTAGTTCCATCTGTTCTCAAGCTAATCAAAGGAAATGAAAAAGACAGGTACAGCTACAATGAACATCATTCATTGTTTCCTGTAATCAGTAATCATATAAAGCACTATGGAAAACATCAACAATGTGTCCACATAATTTATTATTGACATGCATAATTATTGTTGTGGTTGGCCAAATGGTGAGATTGTTTGTAAACTAAGATTTTCTTTATCATAATCAAAGCTTTCACAACATGGTTCAGCTATATGTATAAGGAAGGGAAGACCAAACATTAAAGATTTCAAGAAAAGCTATTAAAATGGGTCACAACTGTTTTTAGCCAAGAAAGCAAGTGATATTTCTGACAGTCTTGTTTAATAATCTTTAATGTATTGAGCTGACCTGATACATCACTTCAGTGATTGTCTCTTTAGAAACAGTTTGCTGGCACTGTGTGGTGTGACTGCCCTGTATAAAACCTCAGAAGTTTTACCTCATTTTCTCAGTCCCTATTTGGTGGATATCCTCATTCAGGTGTGTACCCTGTGTAGACTATCTTCCCTACTTAGAACTTTTTCACTGGAGTCTGTTCAACTGAAGTGTTATTTTCTTATTGACAGGTTGCAAGTCCTTTGCTCTCCAAAGGCAATGTTACTAGAAGTAAGGAAGAACAAACTGGGGACACAAACCACTCCTCAGTGGATACACAGTTGCATGACTGCTTCATTTCACTCAGGTTGGGATAGCTTTTTCAGACAGGGAATAAATTTATAAAGTTGTGTTCATAACATACAAATGAAAACTCTGAAAGACTTTGACTTGGATTGCTCTTGTGGACAAGTTTGCTAACATTTGGTGGATTTAATGTCTCAATTGTTGCAAATACAAGTGTGGCTTTACCTATTTTATGGTGGACAGTATTTCCTTTTTCTCAGAAATGTGAGGGCATTTAAAAATGTGTCCACAAGTGCAATACTATGCTTAGTTTCATACAAAATATTTTTCTATTAAGCAGCAAAATTGGTTGTGCTTTTTTAGTATAAATGGCCTTGAAACGATGGGTTGATGGTCACTTGGATTGACCCAAAAAAAATTTAGAAGGGTTTGTATGGAATTTTGTAAGCATAACTGGGCTACGATCTCAGAGACAATTTGTCCCCAAATGCTCATTTTTGGCAAGTAGGCCTCTTGGACATTGTTCTTTCAGAATATCCTGACAAATCCCATAATGGCCTTCGAATCCAAAACACTGATCTTGTACAGAAAGTCTATATCGTTTAGCTTAAATGATCAATATAACACTTATTTGTGAAAGCATATTCAACAGTTGACAAAAACACAAGCGTGCAAATATTTTTCTCTGTGAGGATGTAATTTGTCAGGCCAGGATCAAGTTTCACTGCCGTGGTCTGACAAGCAGCTAATCTGTTCGGACAAAAAATGTTTGGGAAGTCAAGTTAATTGTAGCACAAAGCATAAAGAGATGGATAGAATATCTCCCCTTACAAAGCAAAAGTTGAACTTGTGTGCCAGAAAAACATCAAAAACATCGTGACTGTAAAGCATGACTAATTGCTCTCGGGACTTTCACAAAATATTGTGATGTTATCTCGCCTTCAGAATGGTCGAAAATTTTTATTATGACCAAAAACATTTTATAAAACTAACTTGAAATGAGCCGTCGACCAGTAAGAAACTCTTATTTTCCTGTTATAGCTGTTAACAAAGTGACCATATTTGAATGTTATCTTCGTAGCCTGCAAACAAATTTGCACATTTGTATTCCATTGCCAGTTCAAATTACTTGCATCTGTCAAAGTTCCCAACAACAAAATGTTTTAGGTATTTGGTTGAATGTAATTTACATTAATGAATACAGCATCTGTGGATCTTTAGGGATATTAAAAACTGCGTAATTTTACAGAAAATATTAGCGAGTAAACGGTTCTTTTACCAAGAGGTGTGCCTGAAAAGGATATGCTTCCACAGAGAACAAATGAATGTACAGGTTTCTTACCCATAAATAAGGTTGTTGTAAACTCAAAGAGTTGTAATGTTCCTTATCCATGAGCTGGCTCACAGGAACCTTTGATTTGACTTTGGGGTGTACCTGTTGAAATCAAAATTTCTTCTAGGAGACAAGCTTTGATTTCCTTGATTATACCACATGTTTTCAACATATAACTAAAGTTTATTTTGCCATTGCTTTCCAAGCAGCAGCTGATACCATAACAATGGTAATGCAAGGCCGCTCATTTTGGAAAAAGCTCAATTATCTTGAAATTCAGTCACACTTAATACCGAAATTTTGAGAGTTTAAACTACTCATGTCCCAAAACTTGTAAGCGAAATTGAAAAAAGAAATCTGCAAAAGCTTCAAATAAATTCCAAACAAACTTTTATAGGCTCATATTTGAAGTGGAAACAATAATTGACAAAATGAAAAACTGATCATCATGTCCATCTCCTTTGCTGGTATAATCTGATTCTCTTTTCCCTTTTCGTCTCTTTTCAATTGAAATATTAATGGTAATGAAAATTACATGTAATTTACTTTAATTTTGTTGCATAGCTTAATTAAATTTGTGTTATTATGTAAAGTTGAGTTTTCCATTTTCCAGCATGTTTGTAATTTATTGTGATTTGTCCATTATGTTCTTATGCTCGTCTTGTCCCGCTTCGACTAGCTTTGTGGCTATTTGCGGGACAAGCCCCTTATACCATACATTTGAAATTGTAAATAAATTGTTTTTGTTGGCGCATTTTTGCATTTTACAAGCTTTACAAGGAAATAGTAATCATATACACCTTTTGTTTCTCATTGTGCAGGGCTTGAAATAACTATTGGGCAGGCGCCGGACACATTGTCCGGTCAAACATGATTTTGCTCGGACATAGGCATTTTTGGCCAGACAAATTGAATCCATCTTAACTAGTTGCAATAGAGGCTCCATTTTGCAAGTTACATGAAAGCCCAAATGACTGGACAACATGTCCGGTCATCGACAGACTTGCTCGGACAATGCTTGATTCTGACCGGACATTGTCCGTTGACCGGCCGTTATTTCAAGCCCTGTTGTGCTATAGCCCATCTGTAAAGGAAGGGGTTTGGGTGCACATGTTTCCAGCAATATACAAAGTAAAGTTAATTTTCTGCTTTGCTGCACAGGAAAGTACTTGCTTGTAACATTTCACCCCGAGTATTTATCTCTGCTGTGACTGATTCCTATCACAAAGTTGTTGACAATCAAAGGGTAAGAAAATGTGTAAATGTACAATCATGTATCTCAACCTGAGATACTTATTTTCTTTTGGTTCTAATGTCACCACAGCTGGCCCTTGTACAGGAACCGAGAGTTAGAGATTTAAATGTGAAAGATACTTTGATGTGAAACTTTGAACGTTGACTTAATTTGTGTGTTGAAGTAAAGCCATTTACCACTACAGGAATGTGTTGCAGTGCTGATGAACATGGTTGCAGATTGTGTTAGCAACATGAAGAAGGATGACATCAAGACTTACCAGTTAAACCTCTTTAACTTGTTTTTGGAAGCATTGGATTTTAGAGTCCATCACAATGAGGAAGTAAGTGAGGAAGTTAATTCTCTTTAAAAGGATGACTAGGAAGTAAGTGCAGAATCTAATACTTTTTAACAGGATGGCATTAAGTTTAGGTCTTAAGTGATTATTCAAAAGTGTAACCTTTTCAGTGAAAGCTTGAGAGTCGAACCTTGCTTCGGACAGTGGTTATGGGTGTATTGCATCTAGTTGAGAAAATTTTGTATGGTGCGACTTTAAATTGAAAAGAGAGTAGAGAGGCAGGCAGTAAAGCCTTTCACTAAATCTTACATTACTGACTGAGTCTGTTGAATGTAGTCTGTTTGAAATTTGTCACTTGCTGATAGGTGTAACAGCAACATACTTTATTTCCCCATTTAGTTACATTACAGACATTTAATTATTTAATTACAAAAAATAAGAAGGGACTGGTTACCCGAAATAACCATATAGTTAAAGAGGGCAGCAAGCAACCAAGCCAATTAAATGCCATGCACATTATATCTGGTGCACTAGAGTAATATTCCAGGACTTTGGTAAGTGACTGCTTAATGGGGGGTGACCGTATAATACAGGTTTGACTGTACCTTTGTCAACTTGATCTGCAGGAAGACAATAAGACAGTGGACAAAACAGAAGACAGTGTAATCAATGCTTTCCTGTATCTGGTGATCAAATTGTCTGAAGCATCCTTCAGACCCATGTTTCTAAGGGTAAGAGTAATTTGCTGTAAAAGTGTTTTTTTGTTAGAGGACTTGAGCTTTCCAAAGTACTTGAGTGTCTGCTACAGTGTTTATTATAAGGTCAAAATAGGTTTAAGTCACTTTCACTGAAACACTCATGTTTCTTCTTTTTACAGTTGATAGACTGGGCAACTGCTTCTTCCCATAAGGAAAGGCTACTGGTGTTCTATCATCTCTGTGACAGGTAAAGAAATAATGTTCAGCCTTAAAACTCACATTTCGATTGCTTGATAATGTCATGTTGCTGTCTAATTATGTTATTTGAATTTTAGTTTTGCAGAAAAGCTGAAGGGCTTGTTTGTATTGTTTGCTGGTTATATTGTCAAGAACTGTGCATCTTTGCTGGATACCTCTAACATTGCTAAAACAGGCAAGGGCTATTCAGGATTTTGTTTTTTTTTTCAAAGGGGCTGTTGTTTACAACAAGGGTCTGCAATTCTCCCATCATATTTTGGATTAGATTTTCCATGACTTTGAAAAATTAATGGCATTGGTTTGCTTCAACATTGTCTCTCAGTTAGTATGCGCACTTTGATTGGTCAATTTTGCAGGCCGTATTCTACTGTCAAACATATGGCCCGCTAAAGTTGAAAGTTTCCTTTTCTGTGTGCCTGATTAACCTCAGAGATATAAAAATATCGTACTAACCTCGTATTCTTGGTTTGTACTCATTTTCTCTTGATGAATTATGGCCCCCGCTCTGCACACTTGTGCCATAAGTGAGTACGGACCTTGAACTTGGTTAGTTAGAGGTATGTACATTGCAGTGTAGTACAGGTTATACACTATAATGTGGTGCAGTGCATGACATTGCTTTCAGTGTAAAACAGTGCAGTGAATGCCCAAAACTATGCAAGAGACTGCCACTTAACGTTTTCTCTTTCCTTTGCAGAGGAGAGCATTTTTCCTGACACACCTGAAGACAGAGGTATACATCAAACTTGCTTGCTGATAAACTACCTGTTGGACTGTCTGAACAAGTGTTTCATGTATGATACTCACGGTTTCCTAGACAGTGACCATTTTCATTGTCTTATGCAGCCTTTGGTTGATCAGGTAATATTTTAGAACCCAGTATCAACAAGGATGTTGTTGTCAGTGTCATCTTTGCATCTCTTATGGTGACTGTGGCGGTTGGGATAATAATTGAAAATCAGACGTTTTGTCTTTGGTGATCATATGCAGGTTTCTCATGCCTGTTATGTTTGATTCAAGAAGGATACTGTGTGTGTTAAGGAAATTAGGAGCTTTTCTCTACTAAGATATAAAATGGTTTTTCTTATGTGACTATTTTGTGCATGACAGTATCATCAGCTGCATTGGAAAACAAAACATGTTAAGTTAATCTTGTCAAATGAAGAACACTAACAATTCCATTATGATGGTATCAGTTAAGATATGAGATTGTTAAAATCATTCTTTTTAGATTGAAAACTTATTGGGAGGAGAAGCTGAGTTTAAAGAGCGCCTGTCCACTCACCTGGCACCTTGCCTTGTGCAGTTTGCTGTGGCTGCGGGGAATGATGCCCAGTGGAAACCTTTGAACTACCAGGTTTTACTCAAAACCCGTCACAGCTCTGCAATGGTGAGGCTTCCTTCCGCTTAAAGTACCTTTCTACGGGAGAATAGACCTCTTTCATAATGGCGGCCAAATAAAATATTCTTTTCTTTTAATGCTGATAAGCCTTTCTAACCTCGCTGCTATGTGCAAAATACAAAAGAATGTTTGCGCTAAAATGAGGCCAGTAAGTCTAATTAACATAGATACAAAAGAACAATATTATCGGTGGCAATTATGAAAGTGGTCTATAGGGAATTGTGGTATTTTAAGAAAGATTGTAACTACTGGTATACCTTTTCTGTGATGAGAGCATTATGTAAATCAGAATTATATACAGGCAATAAATGCAAAACATAATTTGCCTTAGTTGTTGGCTTATACACTAACTATGAAGTTGTTTTGCTCATAACAAACAAACTCAAACCGAATGCTACTGTTTGCTGTACCAAAGGCTTACCAATTTCTTCTTGCTTTTAGTTATCTAAAAGAATCTGTCATTCTAATGGGTTGTTTTTGCGTTTTTGGTTCTCAAGGTACGCTTTGCAGCACTGAAAGTGTTAGAGGGATTCCATGCTCAGCTGGGCGAAGATTTCTTGGTACTGCTACCAGAGACCATCCCTTTCTTAGCAGAGCTCATGGAAGGTAATTTTACATTCTACCCTCTTCTTATAATTTAGGTGATTTGATTAAAACTTGTGATCATTTTTACTTTACAGATGAGTGTTTTGAGGTGGAGCAGCAGTGCCAGCATGTTATCTTGGCAATTGAGCAAGTGTTGGGAGAACCACTGCAAAAGTACTTTTGATTCCTCATTTTAAGGGGTGACCTCACCCGAAAGTGGGGGGAACACTCCCTCATCAGCTTTGCATGTCTGTAGTCCATAGATTTATTCCCTTTTGGTCTGACAAGGAAATAAATGGTTGTGGTAAGGTGTAGCTAATGACAAAATAAATTTTGAGCTGAATGCAGATGCAGCTAAGCCACACACAAGAAACTCAGAGGGCAGTGCATGCTCTTTGAGACATCCCTGAAGGCTGTATCATGACCATCAAGTGGAATAAAAGTACTTGTACTTACTTTTGTTGTTTATTAAAGAAGCTAGGCTTTCACAAGGATGGGGTTGGGTGACAACTCAAAAGAAGACTTCTTTAGGGAAAAAGGAACAATTCCTTCGGCAATCAGGAGACTTAGAAAGTACAAAGGATACCAGAGACAAATTGGATAAATCCCTACGACAATGTCACCGGAAAGATTGGAGATGTCCCCAGCTTCAGGAAGACTTAAAACAAAGTATTGTTTAAGCAGTGCTTCTTAGAGTTCTCAACCCCAGTATTTACTGTGAAGTGTTGAAGAACGCTTTCTTCCTTTCTTTGGGGAAAGGACAGACGGGCAAATGTTAAAACTTGCTATGTCACTGATGATAGAAAATTATGCCGTTTTGCACCATGACATGTACTCATTAATGGTAACCAGTCACTAATCCATCCTTACTTAATCTACGGGCTTGCTTCCCGGGTTCAGTCATCGAAAACTCATCTCAGTAAAATGTTAATTGAAGGGCTGAGAGCATAACCAACCCATGTCGAGTTTTAGGTCGTTTTTCAATTTTGCTTGGATTTGCCTGAATTGTTGCAGATAAATACTGGGTATTTATATAGATATTGCCCTTACATTTATAATTAGCAATTTATTCAATTCATCAGCCCCACTCTTCCTTGCTACATTATCAAGCCCTCCTCAGACTTTCAGTTAGTTAAATATTCATGAAGTATGTAAGTTAAATAAAGGATGTTGAATAACAAAAGAAAATGTGTGATTCATGAAATAAGTACAATAAGTCTCTTACTTCGAGTATTTTCAATTTCTGAAAGAGCGGACTGGAGTGGCAGTTATACTCTGAGAATGTTATTCTGACAGCTCTTTTTTTGTAAGGTGATGAGAGGAAGGAGAGTTGTTTGATATGTAGTCCCCCAGGTTATTAGAGTGTAAGTCAGGAAGGGATAGATAAGTGAGTAGTACAACTGTACAAGGACCAGATCAGTCACAAAGTGCCTTATCTTAAGGTGGATTTCCACTGTTGCATAATTTTTATGTGCGTACCGACGTAAATTTTGACTGGCTTTACATGTGTAAATAAAATAGAGATGATATATGAAAGCTTGCGTGTAAATGTAAAAGTTGAACCTCGCTCAACTTTTACGTTTACGCGCGAGCTTTCATATATCGTCTCTATTTTATTTACACATGTAAAGCCAGTCAAAGTTAACGCCCATACGCACATAAAAATTACGCGACAGTGGAAATCCACCTTTAGAGAGTATGCCAATACATCTCTTAATCTCCCTTGAAATATGTGAAATGTGATACTTCCAGCTGAGATGTAAGTCAATAAGGAGACCCAAGTACTTAATACATTTCTCTTGCACAATCTCCCTGTAAGAGATTTTTAATTTGACTATGTGACCCTTGACCTTTTGAGGGGGATGGAAAATAATGAAATTTGTCTTATCAATATTTAATGAAACTTTATTAGCCACAAGCCAGTCAGATACCATTCTCAGATTATAATTAACAATGGACTCAAGTGCAGCTAAATTAGAATTAGAATAAAACAGGTTTGTATCATCCGCAAAAATATGAAAGTCAAACACATTGCTGCACTTACTGAAATCATTAATATACAGGAAAAAAAAGAGGGCCTAACACAGAACCCTGTGGAACACCATGAGTAGTAAGAGTGTCATCTGACTTAGTACTACCTATAGTAACATACTGCCTCCTATTGCTCAAATAGGAAGCAAACCAGTCACTAGCAATACCATGGATTCCATAGTGGGATAAATTCTTTAGTAATATGCTATGATCAACAGTGTCAAAAGCCTTAGAGAAATCAAGAAAAATTCCACAGGAAAATAGGCCATCCTCAATTGCTCTTTGAATTTTGTCTGTAATTAAAAGAGTTGCATGAAGATTGGAATGATTTCTCCTAAAACCAAATTGTTTGTCATACAAGATATTATATTTATCAATAAAAGAGATAAGTCTGTTATATACAAGCTTCTCCAAGATTTTATTGAAATGGAAAGCAATGAAATGGGTCGGTAGTTATTCATGCAAGTGACCAAGTCCTTTTTATGACCTGCAATAACATCAGCTAACTTAAATTGGTCAGGCACACACCCACTACTAAGGGAAATATTAAAAATAAATTCCAAGGGAAATGATAAGCAGGTTTTTAATAGCTTTAGCAGGCATACAGGAATGCTAAAAGGACCAGAAGCTTTGGACAAGTTCATGCAAATAATTATCTCTTCTATCTCTGTTGAAGAAGCAGGAAATAGCATAAAACTGTTTGCCTGTGAACAACCAAGAAAGTCTAGGGGATCAATATCAACTTGCGGAATTTCTTCAGCTAATTTACTGCCAATTTGAGAAAAATGATTATTAAAGGCTGAGGCAATCAGTGATAACATTATTACTAACAACAATTTTAGAGGGGGAGTTGAATCCATTTGGTTTAAGGGTAATTAACTCTTTAATGCCTGCCCAGGTTTTTTAAATTTTTTTTTACTATTAGCAATGAAGTAATTATGGTAGTAATTCTTTTTGCTGACTTTGAGCAGTTGGGTAATCTTATTCCAATAACACTTATATTTAGTTTAGAAATATACATCCCTAGGAAACGTTCATAAAACTTTTCCTTCAGCCTAATAGATGTTTGGACACCAGGGCCCGGTTGTTCGAAAGCCGATTACCGCTAATCCAGGATTAAAAATTAATCAAGGAGCTTATTTCTCTGTCCCCAAATGTTGTTCAGTGCCGATATTCTGCAAAATTTTAGATTAGGGGAAGTCAATCCTGAAAAACAAAAAGCAGCAAGAACAACTTTAATCCAATAGTTAAAAACCGCAACCAAAGTTTACGCTAATCCTGGATTATGTTAATCGGCGTTCGAACAACCGGGCCCAGGTGTCACCCAGGGTTTAGGTAATGACTTAATCTCGTTCTGAGTAAGTTTACGAAGAAGAGCGTGCTTGTTAATCAGATTTGAAATACAGAGATAGAAATCCTGAAAGACAGTGTTAATATCAAGTACACCAGATTCACTAATTAGTACCTCTTCCCAGTTCACCTTGCTAACCTCAGATATAAGCATATCATTATCAAGCCTAGAGTAATCCCTTTTGTACAACTTAAATTTTTTTGGAGGATTAGATAGCTTTGTAATAATCAGAAAATTAGGCAAGTGATCTGTTATCCCACAAACAATATTACCACTAATAGCATAGTGCTCCAGTGAATTAAAGAAGATATTATCAATTAAGGTTGCAGAATGGTAAGTTATTCTAGTAGGTTTCAGAATTTGTGGATACAATACATAGGATCCTAAAGTATTAACAAAATCTTCTGTACTAATTTTTTTTTTCAGACCAACAGAATTTCAACGAGGAAACTTCTGTAATTTATATCCTTGAACATTTTACTGCACGACTATTGTTCAAATGTTTCTTCCAAAAACAGCGAATGAGTAGCTTGTGAACTGGCTCCTAACAGAAGTAATGACTTGCTAGTGCCACATAGTTTCAGGGAAACTGCCGAGTTGTGCAGTAGGGGAGCCTATTCACAGGTTTACACACCAAAAGTTTTCTTTGGCATTAACTTACACAGAATATTGGTGTATCCACCATTAAAAGTATCCTATGTATAAAAAAACCGACCAGTGATTCCATTATAAAAAGAACAATTTATTAGGCTACACAAAACTGACATTCAACATTAGAAAGCCTTACTTCCTTAACAATAATTATTAAGGCAGTAAGGTTTTCTAATGTTGAATGTCAGTTTTGTGTAGCCTAATAAATACAATCCAATTATTAGATTGTATTGATTCAAATTCTATCAACTATACTTCCATGTACATAAAGAAATGTCAAAATTTCGAATTCCAGACAACTAATTTTGTTGCTGCTTAGCATAAGATTAACCACCAGGAACTTTGTACTTCTCGATACATTCTTGGAAGTTTTGGAGCCGGACAAACTTCATGGCACAGTAAAGTGTAAACCTGTTATATGGCAATGGCTGATAGTTTGTCTCCCGTGAGAAAACATAACCCTTCCAGAAAACATTGCTTGTCAGGTTCAGTAACTGCTGGTTTAGCTCGTAGATTCTCTCTGTATCAATGAAAAGGTTTTCTGATGGATACTTCTTGCTGAAAACGTAGTCAAGTTGCCATACAGGGTAAGAAAATTCTGAAAGTAAATCAAAATCATCAGAATCAGTTAATTTCTTACTTAATCAACACAGTGAGGAGGCAATTAAAAAAAAACAAACAAACAAAGGGTAAGTAGTTTGTAAGTGTGTCAATAAATATTACTCTGCGGCTGAGGCACAATAAACATAGTTAAGACAAACTTCCAGTAGTTTTGATGTCCACTTCTTAAATATTAGTGAAAAGTGTGTTTTTGATTGAGATGAGCAATTCCAGCTAACATTTCACTCAAAGTGGTTTGAAAAAAGGGTGGGGCAGGTGAAATTCTTAACTATTCTAAACTATTTTAATTAAACCTTTACCTGTAGCCATGACGAGATCCATGTAGTACTGGGTGTAATCCATCAATGACAGCCTTAGTTTGTCTATGGACACAATCCTGAATGCGGGATTATTGTGGTAAACAGGCGAAATAGAAGGAGCTATGAGAGCAAATGACTTGGTAAGGCCTTGAGGACTAACAGTGTGATCTCTTGAAAATTCTTGAAGACGATAATCATCTTTATGTGTGTGGGCAAAGAATTGACCTGAAAAAGAATATGAGAAAAAATTTAGTATATTCTTTCTATTTTTGTACAATTTCATTAAATAACTAAGAATAAAAATTACAGTACTTGCTGCCTGGAACAACCATGGGGGCTAGGCAGCTAGTTAATGTAAGCATTAAGTGAATAAACTGCACATTGTAGGTCAGCAAGATGGCACATACACACACAAACACAAAAGAAATGACAAATTATGACACAAGATTTAGGTACATCTTATGACTAGAACTTAAAATTTACATTATTAGTTATTATAAGTATATTAATGTCAATTTTTTTCTGAGATAAATGAGAAAGTTGTAAATTTTAACTCTAAAGCTGACTGAGCTACTGTGGGTTCACAGCAAGCTAATTGCTAGGTTAGTATATATCCATTCTGCATGCTGCCATGATCAGCTGCACCCTAAAAAATGCCGCATGGGGTAATAACCAGAGTTAAGATAGTATCATCAACATTTTGAACTTCACTCACCAATTATTGTGTCACTATAGTTGTTTACCACAATCCGCGCATAGATATCTGTATAGTTACTGAACCAGAAAGGCTTGGAATCATATGTGTCAACTCTAGAGAAACACACACCAGAAAAAACAAAAAAACAGGTGCTGTGGGCATTTCCAACATCTTTTGTGTCCAGTGTGATGGACACGATGATAGAAAAAAAATTACTCAAGTGGCTCATCGCCTTGACTACACCTACATGAAAACACTATTACTGTGTGTATGTGTGAACAATTAACAAACAAAAGGGGACTTACATTCACAGTTAAAACCAAAGATATTTCCATCTGGCCTTCATACTCAATCAAAAAGTGCATAAACTTATTAATACCCTGCTGGGATGTGGCTGGCCAGCATTGCCTTCTGTCCCCGGGCTCTGGCAAGCATTAATTGGCTTTCTAACCAAACTAACTGCTGGGAAGCTTTTTGGTCAATTTCTACACTCCGTTCAACACCAAAGGACCAGTAGAGACTGTTCAGAACCAGCAGAGCTATTTTTCCACCTTGAAGGTAACAAAGTTTGGATGAGAAACCTTTGCAAGTATTAGAACATGCATTTTGTTTTAGGCTATGTCTACACTATAGTGGATAGCTCTTGGGCTGGCATGAAAACCATATTGGGTAGGGCTTTTGCTCACACAAAACACTGATTTTGGGGTGATTTCTGTAACAGAGAGAAGCTGTGCTGTGTCAATCTTCAAAGTGAACTGTCATGACTTGTTCCAGTTCCGGGCTGTTTCTGTTCATACCAGGCTGTAGTATTTTTCACATCATCATGAAAAGCTATCCGGTATAGTGTAGGGTTAGCCTTAGATCTTAAGGTATTTAACTAAGTTCTGTACATGACTGTTTTACAGAACTATTACAGCAGTTCTTAGTGGATAACGAGAGATCTCAGCAGCCAGCAGAGAAACATCCAAACTGCAAACAGCATGCAGCTTTTGTTTAATCTCAGTCTTCCTGCTTCATCTGCACCAACTGCAATTAACCATCACTCCAGAATTGGGTTGGACTGAGCCACACCAGGCGTTCCCTGCTAGCAGAGGTCTCTCACGGCATTTATTTCTCGCTGAGAGACCTCTACTGGCATGGAACACCAGGCGCTGTTCACAACCCTGGGTGATTGAAAGCATCAGTGTTGTCCTTCAGGACTGCTATGCTAATGACAACGACAGGACTGCTACTAATGACTGATGCACTGAAGAAATGAGATGGTGTTACATGAATTACAGGTTTTTAAGTGTGATCAGTGCTTGCAAGCTCTCAGAATTTCTTTTTATGAATAAAGATTTTTAATAAATGAAGACATCACCGACTACAATAACTTGCTTTGGCTACTGCTGTTCCTAAAATTAATACTGACAATGGTCAAGTTACCTGCAATGCTAGCATTGTAGTAACCACCTTCCAAAAAACTCTTCTGCAGGTTCAGGTTCTTTGCATAACCAGGACATCCAGAACACAGAATAAGTGGTTCCCAGTAAGCCAGGAGCCTCTGGTACCAGTCATTACTTGAGTTTGGTAAAATGTAATGCCCTGGGAGGTCATTATTGCCAATCAAGGGAAATATGGGGATGTTTGGAAACATGGAATGTATCTTGCCACTGACTGAAGCAATGTTGTCTAATACTCTCTCAGGACCAGAATAGTTTGTCCACATTTTATGGCCTGATAGGTCACCTGCATTCAAGAAAGATTTCCATTTATCAAACAATACATTAATTTTTACAATCATTAACATCATCATAAAAGCACTTCAGCATCTATGATATACATACATTATTTTATTTACTCTCAGATTTTAGAGTACCTTCTGTAGCTAATGTCTCCGAGCATTTAACCATTGGATGAGATACACCACCACACCAGGAACTACATCCCCTACTCTTTACGAACAGTGTGTGGCTTCTTTTACGTCTCCTCAATTATTTAAAAGATCCTGAATGTGGGTCCGGCCGGGTTTGAACCCGCGACCTCCCCACACTAGTGCGGTGCTCTACCACTGAGCTAAGCGGTCCGCAGTACATAAATGACATTTTGTTCCTTTTTTGTTAACAGCAATACTAGAAATCTGGTGATTAAAGATCAATAAAGTGTCTTAAAGAAATGCAAAGAAATCTATAATTAAAAGAAACTTGGATCAACTTTAATAAGAACATTGAGGATTTTGTATATTTTTAAACCATGGTTTTATTTGTATATGTTTGGATACAGTTTGTAAATACTTTATCTTATTTTTGTTTGCATGTATTCTTTTAATATGTATATAATTATTTTAAACTATTTATTATTAATTATTTAGTATTATCATGTAAGGTCCACATTAGCCTAGTGCTGTCATTTTACTTTTGACCTTTTCAAATGATGCAGTATGTACCGGTATGTATGTATGTATGTATGTATGTATGTATGTATGTATGAAGAGCCATAAAGTTATAACATGAAGTAATGTATGTCAAACCCACACAACAAAAGGCAAAAGGAGAGACTAACTGACACATGTTGTTAATGTAGACTGAGTCAAATCCCATTTTAACCTTTTACTGACCTGTAATCAATATAAAGTTAACGTCTTCCTCAGTGGTAACATTTCTCATAGCATCAAATGAGTTTTCAACTAAATACACTGGAGAGTCACATCCAACTCTTCCATAAGGAGCAAAATACTTTGCTGTGCTATTCGCCATTTGCTGTCGACAGAAGAAACTGTTTGAGACATTGCTGTCATAAAATGGATCATAGTGGATATCTGACAAATGAATAAACTTGATAACACTGTTATTCTCTGCCTCTTCCTTTTCTTTACTAACACAATCCATTGAACTGGTGTTATGGTGTCCACTTTCGTATGTTACAACCAGGATCACAATCAATATACTACATATAAGTGTCAGTAATCCAATCGCGAAACGTGCTTGCAAAGTTTTCTTCCACCTCTCTTTGGCAAGTACATAGGCACTCAAATCAGTTTGCTCATGTCCAGAGTCCATACTATTCAGCAGATTTCTGGTGTATACATAGTCTATGACAGTTTGCTGCTTTCTGGATGCGTTGATTACCAGAGAACATCTAACGGAGAATATCTTTCAAAGTCTTATTTTCTGCAAAGGAAGATACAATTCTTTTCACCTTAACCTGGTCAATCAACAAAATATTGTGAATGCTTCAATTTGCAGTTTCAATAGTGCAATCTACAGTTAAAGTCATTTTTGATATAAGATTATACCACCAAACTGGGCTCATAAGTGACTTGTTGTATCCTGGTTGTATTCTCTACAATCACACTTGTGAAATTTCAATGCAAGTCTTTTGCTAGTCTGCCTGGAGATATGGGAGACTTTCCTTTATGAGGGGGAGTTAGCATATATATATATGTGTACATGTATCAGTAGTGGGATAAATAACTTCACCCCACAAATCTCTGGGCACTGTTCCTATTTAATTATTCATATGTATAGGGTTTTGTGGGAATGTTATGTCACCAATAGCTAGTTTATGATTTTGAATACAAGGTTAGGGTCTGAGCGATCGAAGATGATGAGTGTTAAAAGGTGTAGTATATGTAACTCTTGTAACCTACAACTTTACCTCGATCTGTGAACGAACAATGTCTTACAGTGCTACTTGCCCGGGCTACTTGCGTTCAAAGTTTCATGGGGGTTGGTGAAGAGGGAGGGGTGGACTGGAAAAGACTGAAAAGGTCCTTGTGTGTGAGAGTAATTCAGTAAAATCTTTTTGGAAACTTGATTAAGGATGATCAAGAAACACTATACATGTACTGATCCAATCAATACGCGAACGGATTCAACAAAAACTTCTCGAAAGCTCTGAGAAAACGACTTACGGGAAATAATACATGGATACTTCCGCCCAAAACAAATTTTGTCCGTAGGTGGACAGCAAGCGTCAAATCTGATTGGTTCGATTGGTTGTCGATCCTTCAGGAAAGCGCGCGAAACTTCGGACGGCGGCAAGCGAAAAGAGGTGGGAAGGACTGGGTAAAATTCAGAAACAACTGGTGGGAAACACTGTAAACGGATCTAGAAGCGCAAAAACGATGCCAAGATACCTTGGAATAAACTATCTTGCAGATGTAAGTCTCCTTTACGTTGGTAATATATACGATTTATTGCTTTGCCAGTTTTAACAGCGGTATTAATTAATAAGCTTAAAAGCGAAAAGTTGAAAAACGCTGGAAAACTGCTGCCAAAAAAGCGTCACCATTACAAATATATTTCACAGGCCTTACAGCAAAGAAGAGCCATGCTTTCCCAGATGCTTCTGACGATACCAAGAAATTTGGAAAATTTAGAAATCTACTCACATAAACGGACTATAGATAAGCTTAATTCATTTTGCTACATTCGTTTGGAGAAGGGTGAGTACCCTGTCTGGTAATAACGTCTATAATAAAGCTGCCATTGTGGCGTCATTGGTTTGATAGAATATAGTGAACACCAGTGAAGTATGTCTTAATTCTTTTCTAAAAATTTTGCTTGTAGAAACTGCCTTTAAGCTGTCCAGTAAACTACCCATTGACTACCTGAAACAGCTCACCAGCTACATTCAACACCCAGAATCTTACAACCTTAACATAGCAGAAGACAATATCATACCAAGCTCTAACCCAGACTCCCCTCTGGAACCATTTAATGTGTGGTATGACCTCAAAGAGAAGGTTACAAATCATGTGATCAACTCACCTGGACTGTACAAAGAACGCTTTGCATCCACTTGTGAAAATGTCTATGGTGAGTGTGTAGCATCAGATCATTTTGGTTTCTGTCGCAAATGGAATTCATTAGTCTGTTTTTTCAAAGCAGATGCTTGGTGGTGGGGTTGCTAAAGGAACTTAAAAAGTAACAGTGACACAACTAACAGCAACAGTAACAAGAGCAGTAACAGTAGCAATACAAATAACAGGTAGCAGTAGTAACAGAGACAGCAATAGCCAGTAACAACACAGTAAAAACCTGCGTATATGAACCTAAGTTTTTCCAAGTTAGTCTAAACAGGTTCTTATATAAATGGTATTTAGTGTAAAATTAGGCTAGCTAGGTTCTTAACTTTTGTTCAAGAAATAAAGCTGAATTTTTAAATGATCTGGTGTTTAATGTCCAAAAACAGTATTCTTGGAGGCTTCGTTAAGCAAAATACTATACTATTTTAATCTGATTCTGTTACAATCAAACCTATAGTACTGTAACCTTCACTATAATTGTCAATAAATCAATATATATATAACACAGTCTGTATGCAATACAGACTGTGTTATATATATAATTTTTTTTTTGGAGAAAATTTCTTAATTCTATATATATATATATATATATATATTTTTTTTTTGGAAAATAAGAACCTGTTTTAGGATTTTAGCCTAAAATGGTTCTTATGTGAAGGGTGCTTAAAAATGAAATTTTAGTGTAACAGGTTATTAAATGTTAGGTTCTTATATGCGGGTTTTTATTGTAGCAGCAAAGAACTACAACAACAATATCATCCGTTTTCACTAATATTCATGGTGCCCTTTCCCATTCTATTTTCATGTTACTTTGTAATCCTCTTCCCTTTTATTTTACCTTGTAATTACTTTCTTAGTATAAAAGTAAAAGGTAAATGTCTCAGAAACAATAACAGCAATAGGTCTCAGAATAGTGACAACAAACGTATCAACAAACGCTATCAGTCCATATATCTTGATCTCACCCACCCCACCTGACCCATACGGGAGATAGATCACCACACTGGGGACTACGTCCCCTACTCTTTGTAAGTGTGTTGTGAGACGGGACCTACGGTTTTATCGTCCTTATCCAAGAGGAATAGAAAGTCAAACCGTATGTAGATGTCATTACAAAGGCAGCACTTTCTCCTCAGTTATTTTTAAAGACCCTGAGTGTTGGTCAGAGAGAAATACTAGAGAGGGAAAATAGAGGGCTATGAATCAAAGTTCAATCACTGAATTTTATATTTGAGAGGAACCTACTTAATTTTTTAATTAAGGGAGTTATTTCATCTCCAACGGTAGAGCACTACTAATTATCATGACTGGAGTATTTTATGCCACTTTTGTTGGAATATTATCTGTGTACCTGTAACTAGTACTGAACATGTCCTTCAGGTTTCAGGATATAAGTAATCTGAAAAACTGAAGATATTCTGTAAGGGAAGGTTAAAGATCTTTGCAGTTACAAAAATATAGTATATAGCAACAACTGGACAATGATTTAATAGAACCGCTCCTTAGAGATTTAAAGGGGCAGTCTCACGCTATTTTTAGCCTCACATTGAAAATCAAAAATTCGCTCTTCGGTTGATGCCAAAGGTAAAAATTCATTTAAAGGTTTACTGCAATACAAAGAAAATATACTCATACGATTTCTGAGGCAGACAACCGAAACAGGGATCAGTTCAAATTTGAAAACGTCGGCCCAGTTTTCAAGTTTGAATTGCGTTTTCGTGTTGCAATTCTCTAAAAATGGATTTTAACATATTTCGGTTCGTCCTTTCACTCTAAATTCACTTTATTTCTTGGAATTAGCGATGTAGAAAGGATTCGAATATTAACAAGGTGTTTGAAGCAAGAATTTAGTGAATTTTGAGCAAAAATCATGAAAACCTCTGTGAGACTGCCTCTTTAAGCTTGGATAACATCGACCGAGACCAACAAGAGTTGTACATTATTCCAAAAATCGCTCCTCTCAGCCTTAGCAAATTGTTCTTCAGAAGATCGCCAAGATCAGGGATAAGCTTTACACTGGATTTGATCTGAGTCAATATGAGAGTGGCCTTTCGTCTGGTTTCCTTAAAAAAATGAGATGTCAATGATTTGTTTGTTGGCCTGGGATGCAATCGCCGTAACAAAGATTCCCAGTGGCCCTCTGCAAACGGCCCATTTTCCGGATGATTCGGAGGATGCCTCGCTCTTCCCTCTGAGAAAAACTTGGGGTTGAGTTCAGTTTTAGAAACTAAGACGCGTGAGCAATTTACTACTAATTTCAAAGGTTACCGCTGCTTACAGTCCTCAAAAACAAAACATCACAGTGCTGAAACTGCGCTACTTCAAATTACGAACGTTAGTCTATCGTACATGAACAAGCAGGACGTATTAGTTTTAGTTTTACTTGACCTGAGCATGGTTACAAGAGGAGATTAGTCTCCTCTACTAACTGTGATCTGAGCACCACATTTGACACCATCGATTACAACATTTTGCTACAGCACTTATCAACCAAGTTCGGTATTCAAGGCGCTGCCTTGGTATATTTCCAGTCCTACCTTAAAGGCAGGTCACAGCGAGTCTGTCTGCATAGTTCGATTTCAGAGACGTTTGAATTCCAGTTGAGGTTTCCTCAAGGTTCATGCCAACGTCATCAACTGAGATGACTTTGTATCTTCCTTTAGCTCACGTGAAAAATACTGAGACCTTCAAGGTACTAGTATTCCCCAAACATTGCCCTCTCCTTGTTAGGGGAGCAAGGATGGCGAAGTGGTGAGAGCACTCGCCTCCCACCAATGTGACCCGGAGGTTGAGTTTGTTGTTGGTTTTCGCCTTTGCTCCGAGAGGTTTTTCTCCGGGTACTCCGGTTTTCCCCTCTCCTCAAAATTCCAATTCGATGTGTTCGAGGGCCACAGGTTTGTCAGTCATATGGACTGTTAAGTGTCACCCTCGTTTAAAAACAAAGTTGATTTGTTTTGATGTTTGATTTAGGGCAATGGAAATGTGCGTGGGCGATATTGGGAGCTGAATGTCCAATGATAATTTGTTAATGAAAAAGGCGAACATCATTAGCAGGATATGACATCTTGCCCATGGAAGCTCCAGTCAATAACTTAGGAGTTTATTGTAAGAGAGTAAATATCGTTGCCACATGACTCCACTATTGCACTCTCTTTATTGGCTGCCATTTAACCAACGTGTCTTCTTCAAGATCTTATCGACTACTTTCAAAGCTATTCACAGAGAAGGGGTTAGGGGACAGATCTTTTTCGGTTACAGCACGGAAACTGTAAAACGTACTTGCCAAACACATCAAGGACTCAGTGTACTTTCATCAGTACCTTTAATTCTTTGTTTTTTGAAATGTCTTTTTAAGACCGCTTGTATGTATTAAATAACATTAATTTCATATCATTAACTTTTATTCACTTTTTATGTAATTTAAATATTAGTAAAAATTTGAGAAATTTCATTATTGGTTTTATTTGGTTTTAGTTTATTGGTTTGTAAATTGTTGTATTGTGCATTTTAAAGCTTCAAGTTGATATTTGCGCAATATAAATTGAGTTGACGTTGTAGACCATTGTTGGAATCGTGTCGGTTGCGTGACAATAGTTTGGACGTTATGATAATATCGTTTCGAAATGTTAAGTGATGTGTAATTGAGAACTTGGTGTCAAATCGTTATTGACAATACAATTAGATCAGAAATTATAAGAGTGTATACGACCAATCAGAATAGGGGGAATGTTGGAAATTAGTCGTCATAAACAAGTTTGACAAAAATGTGACTATGAATTGTGTCAATCATCCAGTTGCGGGTAAGATGAAACGAAAATAATTCAATTACTGGAAAATGCTACAAGAACAATCGACGTTTCGACCATATCACACGGCCTTCATCAGGAAACTACCGAGTCAGCTTGGAACCCGTAAGTGTCACGTGATAGCTGACCTGGCACATCCCGTAACGCACGGTCCCAGGTGTGCGATAGCACGAACCGCCAACCCCCCTTTCTTGTTAAGAGAAGGGTCGTCAATCCTCTCCCAAACAGCTTCTTTAATGCAACGTCTGACCTAGTCTTCTTCCTTGTCCAGGATCTTGAGATCGCTTAGATCAAAAGAGTGCCCGGAGCTTCGTAGATGGTTATAGACGGCAGAATTCTGTGCCTCGATGGTACTAGGCCTTTTATGCTGTACCATTCTCGAGTTCAGCGCCTGCTTGGTCTCTCCAACGTAGGTTTCACTGCAGTTCTCCGCACCACACCTTATCCCATATACGACATGCGAGATCTTATCTTTGTGGGGCTTATTCTTGACCTAACCAACTTCTGTGTCAAGGTGTTACATGGCTTGAAAGTGGTGGAAAAACCGAAGGATCTGAAGACCGACTTCATCGCATCAGAGACACCGGTCACATAGGGGATGGTTATCCGAATGTTCCGCGATCCACTCGGTCCAGTATTCTCCCTGTCGCTGATGGTCGCGTTGTGAGAAACTTGAAGCTTTCTGAAAGGCTCAGTTTGGGTAGCTGCAAAGATTCAATACCTTTCTGATATGTTCTTTCTCTTTCTCTGCTTCGTCCGGATGGCTGGTCAGGGTATTGGCTCTATGTTCAAGGGTGCGTATCACGCCTAGTTTATGTATGAGGGGGTGATAGAAACTGAACTATTCTGATTGGTTCCAAGCTGACTCGGAAGTTTCCTGATGAAGGCCGTGTAATATGGCCGAAACGTCGATTGTTCTTGTAGTATTTTCCAGTTATTGAATTATTTTCGTTTCAAGTTTGACAAAAGTTTGGAAGTGTTTGTGTACATGCTCTTTAAGCTTAGCCGAACCTGATTTCCGTCTGTTAATTGACCTCGTGCTTGCTCGTGACAATTTCTCACTAGTCTTCTGCGTGGCAGTGTTATTAAGCGGTAACTGCTAACTTGCAGACAATTTAGCACAGGATAACCTGGAAGAGATGGAATACGTGGATAACCTGTGTGAGGCTCTTCGTCAAATTCCTAAAGTCAAGGGCTTATGTTCAAAATTAAAGACCAAACTTGTTCAAGATCCTCTGGTACTGGATAACGACGGGAATCCTTTAGAGGAGAGAAACGTATTAAGGCACGTATGTTTTACATTTCCTGAAGGGTTTAAAAGAGCATAATCAATAAAAACTTGCTTGATTGTAATGTTCTCATTTCTCAGGGCCGAACTGCGTATACCTCTCGATCAAAGAAGCGAAGAGGGGCCAAGGTCCACTGACAAGGAGACATTTGCTAAGATCACGCTTAAAGATGAAGTCACTGAGGTAACTATAAATAGAACAGTGGATATCAGCATCTCACAGTGTTGTAATTGGACATTTTCATCAGTCTAAAATTATGCACGCTTGTTTGTTGAACGTCACAAACAGTAGTATGAAAGTCCTTTTGCTTTATAACCCCTAACAACAGTTTGAATCATCCCCTTATTGCTCAGGTTAAATCCACAGCTGAGGATGATGAAATCGAGAGTATCATCAGTCCGGTCATCCCTCTATCCAAACGGTTCCCTTACTTAACAGAAGTGCCGCGATTGTTGGAACTACAGCAACATAGTGAATCTGAAGGTAAACGAAGCTATCTCTTTAACTGACGAATGAGCTCTAGTGAAATGTCTTTCTTGCCGGCTGAGCTTGCGAAAGAGGCAAGAAATGAAGTTCTCTCACACTGAATGGAGACCTGGGTACGAGTGGGTGTCAGTTTACATGCTTGTCACATGGTTCAGTTTTTGTTTCTTGCCTTGAAAGTGCAACAGTTTTTCCCACCCCCCACCCCTTATAATAGTAAAAAGTGATTGAGAGAGCAATGAGAGAACAACGAACAGTCATGATTGTCATTTTTTTATTACGTATCTATGTTCAGGTAGTTTTTTCTCTAACATCCATGTTGCTTAGTCTTGACATAGTTGAATTTTGAATTTGTGTAATAAAGTGCTGTTGCATTTTTCGTGTGGCAGGCAAATGGCATTCAGTGTGTGAGAACTGACTGCTATTGTCAGATTAAATTTTTCCCATTGGCGACAATTCCGAATTATCTTTTCCAGTAAATACTTTTTTTAAAACATTTTCACAGAAATACCAGAGTTACGCTTGCAGGGAGCTGCTTTTGATGAAGTGTTGGCCTTTGCGGATGATATGGAAAAAGGAGGAAAGGATAGCGAAGTTGAGAAAGCAGACTTTGTTTCACTGAATTACGGTACTCTCTTTACCGACAGACATAACCTAACCTATTGTAACGAGAAGTTCTAGGCTCTTATTCGTATTATCAATTTTTATGAACGCTTTTTCCGTACTGGGATATCTCTTAACCAGAACAAGTGACAGTTATATTGCGAGAAATTAAACAAGCAACACAATTGAGGAGGCCTTGCCAATAGAAAGAGTGAATGGTCTGAGGTGTTCTAACGGTGTTGACTATGGTCCAGGAGAAGAACTGTAAAAAGTTGAAAATTAAGTTGAAGGAATTAGCGCGAATCCTGGTTTGGTCCCGTTTGTTATAAACAACGTAACAACTGAGCATGAACTTTGTTTTCAAAGATAAAGTGAGATGTGAAGATCCTTTCAAAAACGGACAGATGTTGGAATCTCCTGCACAGCTTCCAAGTGTCACTGTTAAAGATGGTACCAGTGAAGAGTTTATCAGTTCATTAAAAACGTTTGAACTGTCACCAGGGATACAAAGGTATGCTGTAGTCACTAAGTTGTGCACTGCACACGACGAGTTAGTCCAGCCATGTTTTAGTTTTTTTTAAACAACTTGCTGTTTTAGTTGAGTCTTCTTTGGCAGCAATTTTCTATGCGTTCGTAGTTAGTATTCAAGTAATCTGTGTTCAACACAGGGAACTTTTGCTAACTAACTTCTCAAAAGTTACTTTTAAGTCGGATGCTTTCTCCTTCTCAATTTCTATGTTCTCTTCGATACCCCATGTTCATCATCTAGCTACCAAGTATCTCTGACGTTACTGATCTTAGCAGCCTGCGTAACCAACAAACGCCGCAGGGAAAAGAAATAGAAAGCTTTCTTTTCTTTCTTCCTTCCCTTCGTTCATCGCGTTGTTTCCATACGCTTTGCTTTCTGTTTTACCTATTAAATACCAGTAATTTGGTCAGAGTTAAAAAAGTGATGTTGTTACGTCTCTCACTGTTATAGCCTGCCAGTGACACCAAACAAGGTCACGCAGTGTCTTCAAAACATTTGGGAAAGTGAGAAGCAACTCTTCAGCGAGCATTTGGCGATGGTTTTCCCTGGTGAGTGCATGTCAACCATACTTGAATCATTCATAAGTAGCGTTGGCTGATTCGGTAACCACGTGCACTGATCGTGTCTGGAGGATGTCTGTAGAATCTTACTTAACCACCACTAATTTCTTTCAAACGCAACAGGAACATAAGCAACTTTCTGACTAGAAGCGGACGCACTCGAACAAAATAAGTAACGCGGCCGGCACCTTTAAATGCGCACGCTAACGATGCAAGACGCTGACAAAAACGCATCCAAAACAGTCGCTCGACATTTCAATCTTCTCACCATTCCAAACAACACATGGTGATCTGTGGCCTTTCCCTACATCAACGTACAATCGAAGGCCACAAGAATCTAGAGAAAAAAAATTCATCTTTCAAATTGGCTCTCTTAATCCTCCCGGTACAAACGACTGCTTTTTATTCAGTTTATTCTTGTTTTTCACCGACCGTTACCACGTCCTTACCAAGAGCGTAAATCCATCTCCTCTACGTACACCATACACCCATAATTCCTCAATTCGCTCTGACGAAGGGCTAAGGCTCTAAATGTCAGCTTTTTGTGGTCAATTTACATTAGGGACCTTCAGATTTGAGTACGAGTACGACTTTTCAAACTCTTGTTCGCGTGCTTTAGATGATCACTAGCGGTCGTTTCTACAGTTTCCTGATCTGTTGGTAAGCAATAAGGAAGCTTGAGGGTTCATATGTGAAGGTCACTATCATCAACTCCAAAACAAATCTTCGTGTACCACTCTCCCACCGACGTAGCACCGCAATTTCTTTAGAAACTAACCCCGTTATTCATAAGGTTTAACACGTCCTACAAGTCATTTGATTTGATTTGAAAGATTTGAGACTTAAATAAAGTCATTATTATTATTATTATTATTATTATTATTATTAATAAATCATATTATTATTAATCATAATTATATGATTTATTATACATATGTCGTCTATCATTAATATGTTTTTATGGTATCAATATTTATAAGAAAATTCCGCTGGTACTTTACCAGACATGCAGTAATGAAGGGTGTGAGACAGATAACTCCACTGAGACTGAGGAAGACGGTAAATGTAGAGTCTGACAACTAGCAGTCAAAAACAGTAAAAATTTACAGCAGAAATTATAGATATAGCACTTCTCGGAATTTTTTTCTTTTGCAGTACCTAGCACACCAGCAGGAAGAGACAAACATCGAAATATGAATTTGGTGGAGCTTGCGACAAAGAAGTTAATTCTGTCACAAGAGTGCTTGAATGGAAAGCTGGAGTTGGGATTGCCGTGGGATCCGTTTGCCATTTCAGCCATAGGCATGGAAAAATGTCAAAGAAACCTCCAACGAATTTCAGTATTCAGTGAGCAAGAAAAAGCCTTTACACCTTCCTTACACAGGACAAGGGGGCTTTGCAAGTCGGGGGAGACTTTTCACAAAACCTGTCTACAGGGTGAGGACTATTGCAACGTATAATTGGAAAATGGCTCTTAAAATTTCCATTTTACTTTCACTAAATAGTATCCAGGGTACTGGCCTCTGTATGAGAATCGCTCAGTAGCAGGCGACAACCGCGTGTTTATAATCGAATATGGTTGACATCGCACGCAGGGTTCCTGCCTACCTGCAGAACTATTTTAAAAACACGATCCTGACATTCGTAATTAAGAAACCGTAAAACGGTCTTCTCTTTATTTAAGAAAGATGAGATTAGAAGCAACGAAACTTTCTTGCTTTTATTAGGGGGCTATTATTTATAGTAGTCGTAGTTACATGATTTTAGTCTTTTTATCATTTATGTCTTTTTGAGCTTCATGATTGTAGTCCGTTTACAACTAATCTACGTACGTTTTTATTTATTTATTTTTAAGGTGACTTTTTTTACACGAGGTCCACGTTTATAACAGTTTTTTTAAATGAAGTGGTTACCTTTTATAAAGATATATTTTTATTCAAAATATCATCGTAAGCACCTGCGTGTCGTATGCGCGGCTTACTCTCCAATCCACGATCCACTAATGTAAGGACCACTCAGGCTAAAGTGTTCGCGATTTAATCCGGCACTAGTTGTCATTGTAAGGTAAGAAATATCTTCCAATCTGATGGGAAAACTAAAACTAAATTCCTTTTCCTTCCAAATTAAAACTGTTTCTGAGAAATAGCAAATACACGACTTTATGGTTCTCTCTTTATGCTTAACGTTATTTCGTTTATATAGAAACAACGATGACGACAACTACTGAAATGCACGATACTTTGCCGAAAAATTCTGACACACCAAAATGCCGAGCAAGCTCCTCCCGAATTTGCTTAACAACCGCCTCCATCGCTCAGGAAAAGGAAAACAAAAGTGAATTGCCAGTCATTCCAAGTACATGTACCACTTCCTTTAAACCAATGTCTAGTGGTCTAGAAGACTTCCTGTCACTGAGAACAGGGAAGCTGGATTCCCAAACATCATCTTATCACACACACAACATCACACCAGGTAAAGGTAACTGTATTCTTACTAAAAAAAATTATTCAGTCTTTGCATCTCTATTGTTTTCTCTTGCCAAAGCATAATACCTTTACTTTTACAATTTCACTGGAGATGCGGTGGACTTGACATTCCTTTGATAGGAAAGAAACGTTATGAACGGTTCCGCGAAAATTCAACAATTAACTTATAGTTTATGTTTGGATGTTTCCGTTCATTTTAGTCATACACTAACCTAACTTCTTACGTAAACAATTAAGGTATCATGGTAGGTGGATTTTGACAAAAAATAGAAAAAAAATTTTTTTTGCTGTTCAAATTGAGAAGACTGAGATAAATATTTTGCAAAAAGAATGGGAAAAAAAGCTTTTTTACTTTTTAAGATAAAGGGAAAAACTATTTTTGAATCTCATTAACCGCTGACGGTGCGTTGACAAGTTCCTGTCATCTCTAATTAAAATTTACCTTCCGTTGTCACCTGTATTAACGCGAATGCGGTGTGATAGTTAATTTGAACGAAAGAGACGTGCACGCGAACTGTTCTTGATCCGGTTGTTTTTATCGCTAGTTGGCTTTTGTTCTTGACAAGCTTAGCTTTTGAAGTTCTTAATGTCCGGACGAAAACGTAAGAAAACGTCTTGTCCGTTTGCGTCTTCGAAGAAGCCGAAGAAGCGAAAATCTGGAATCAAGGAATTTTGTGTGGAACAAGCAAGATCTTTGGCTCTGAGCGACCGTGGGTCGTACTACAGCCAAGACGAATGGTTATTGGAGGGCATTAGTCCCGCCAATAAAGCCGTAGAGCAACCTGCAACAAGTGATAGTCGCACGAAAATATCGCTAGAGAACGAACTGGTTTTCGTGCCAGAATTGAAGACGTCTGTTTGATTCAAGTTGTCATAAGCCATTGTCGTTGTAAACTGACCCGTGCCGACATCTGTCAATGCGTCATTAAATCTTCTTACATGCTGGGATTTTTAACACCTAATCACAGAAATCTCATAAAACGTTTTTCGTCTTTTTCTCGATAACATAAAACTGCATATAAGGGTGAACATTTTTAGTTCGTTTACGCGCGTCTTCCGACGGAATTAGCTGAAAATCGGCAGCCATTTTCAAGGATACTTTGTTCGAAAAACCGTGTCGGGCTTTGTTTAATTTCGCTTCCGTTTCCGAGTTATGGCCTCTTTTATACAAAGGAACGTCCGCATGGACAACATCAAACTTTAGGAGGTTGTAAAAAAAAAACCAAATCGGATCTGGAAAATCGCAGACACGGTTTTTGAGGGTGATGTGTGAGAAAACATTTCCGATATTAATCGCGCCGATCCGATAATTCACGCGCGGAAACGAACCAATTTAAGCGAAGCAGTGTTTCTGGGCATTTCTTTTAATATCACTGCAACACTGACTTTTTAGAAAATTTCAAAGTTATGATTGTACTGTATAACTATTAAGCTTTCAGAAAATGTATAGGTTGATGAGGTTTTCTTTCAAAGCGTCAGCGTAAGGGCGCGATTTCCAAACACTGTCAATCCACCTACCATATAACGAGGTCTCTCAATGATATGACTGACTCTTGTGATTTTGTGTTAGCCGTGGCGTTAAAACCAATTGACAAGTACTGCGGGTTTTTTATTGTCTTAGGAAAGACTGTGAAAGCGGCGAAAGTTCGTCCGTCAGTCTTCACCAAGGATAGACGAAGTGAATTACACCAGAATGCTCTAACTAATTCCAATAAAGCAGCAAGAGAGTGCCAAATGGACCAAATGCAACAGAAAGATATCGCTGTCGAACTTACGGACGAATTTCAAAACGTTTTGGATGAGGTGATCAGACACATAAAACCGCTGTTGACCAGGCTTCAGGACAGTGAAGTCATTCCAGCGGCGAAGACAATGTCGACCTTGAATCCAGATTATACAAGAATGGTGCTGAAGCAAGCTCAGATGTATTTGAGAGAAAGAGACGAGACCACCAGGACAAAACAGATCCACTGTATGACTGTGTGTTTGCATGCAATGGTTTCCTCTGCTGATATTCTCGTGAACAGTGGATTGGAAGCCGCAATAGGTAGATATCCCTGGGAATATTTTGTAAGCGAAACAAAAAGGGGCTTATTTCATCTCCAGATTGAATAAACGGAGCTTATTCTGTTCTCTCGAACCAGTTAAGTCGAGCAGGTGGCATGTTGGAGCGGAATTTAATGGTAGTATTACTATGATATATGAAATGCCGGTATACATGAACTGCGGCTGCATGCCGATTTGAAGGCTGGAGACACTCTTTAGACTACCTGTACGCAACTTATGTAGTTACAGAAAGAATAAGAACAAATTTTGAAAAACGTTTTGAACGGCGGATTCAAAACCACGACCTCTGGGGAACTGGGCCAGCGTAACATTTCCCAGTAAACTCACGGGACAACTGAATCTCGACATTTTGTTGGTTAGGAAACAAACCCCGTGATGACAAATTAAGCTAAAGTTATCGCAAAACCAACTGTGGTTTCAAATTTCTCCCCTTTACCCTTGGGGGTTCATCGGTGGAAGTCCATTTTCTGGAAAACAGTTGCGATCCAGACGTCTTTACACATTTATCGGGATTCTATGAAAGGTTTAGAGCAACTTGAGGTAACACCAATTTGGAAAAAACACCACTCTGGTTCTCTTTAACTGTGATAGTCTTTTTTCCGGAATATTTTTGAATTATATTATCTAGGAACATCCCACTGGGTGGGCTGTTTTCTTTGAGGGAATTCTATTCCGTCAGATGAACGTTTCCCAGACCAAAGCGGAGGCAGGAGTACCAAGTGGTTTAGGGCGCTGGATTTCAATGCGGTGATCCGGGTTCAAATCCCGTTCTAGCCACAAGTTGGTGTTGTTCTGGGTTCGTGCCTGGCTCAACTCCTGGTTCAAATAGCCAACTGGTCTGCCTCCCGCCAGTTGAGATTCTTAACTCTGTTGCTTTCATTTGTATTATTTGTTTCATTGTCCCTGAGAAGCCCCTCTAGGGGAGTGGCCAATTAAGTATTTATTATTATTATTATTATAATTATTATTAAGTGAGAAAAGCTGGAGAAGATGTAAGAGTATACTCCACAGGCGGCTTGTATCCTGATGTATATTAAACGTTCTTCAGCTTTGATTTTGGAAAAGGGGAAGTGCTAAGCACTCTGTTACAGTGACCGTTTTCTGTCTGTGTTTGGCTTCATGTCTTGTGGCTCATGATCATTGACACCATATCGTTACATTTCACTACCCAGAGTCATTTGTATTTCATGGAATTCGTAATTTTATAGAATTTTGAACTTTTATTATTAATTATATCTACTTCTATTTCTTTTTGTAAGGTTAAGTTATTTTTACTTTTAAGAATTTGTAAATGAATTTGATAGTCTTAGCATCACGTTAACTGTTAAAGTGTCACCTTTTTTAATGTAATTTAGGGCTACCATGATGTATTCATTTTCAGATTAGTTCATGTAATTGTAATGTAAGGCAAAGGTTGTGAAAAATAAATTCTTATTATTTTGTATTGCAGCCTACTTAAGTGCAACCCAGGAGAAGTATGGCAGTTTACTTGGAGACGTATTAGAACCAACGCGAAGATACCTTTTTGAAACGTACTTCACTTTCCGCCAGAGGAAAATTCTTCACCCCAAGCTTTCACAGCTGCTTACCATCGCAGCACAGTGGACCAAAGGACAAGACGCAGATCACGAGAGAGCTGCTATAATCACTTACTCGTTTCCTGAGAAGCTACATAACGAAATCTTGGAAACACTTTCAGGTTTACAAGGAATTCAAGTCAAATCATTTAAGCCGGCTGCGGATATGAATGAGGTTCAGGACGTTGGCGCATTACTTGTGTACCTGATTAGTGCATTAGATATAGGCGAGGACTTTCCCTGGGGCAGTTTTGACTATGTCCTGGATTATGACTTAACTGCCACGATAAGACGAGTGGAGCTCCCCTGTACCAGCAAACTAAAAAGTCGCACTAGCCTGAGGACGATGGCAAAAGCTTTGCGAGATGATCAGCCAGCAGATGACTTAAAAGGTACATATAAATGAAAATTGTCAACTTCAACTTTGCAAAGTTGAGGAAAGTAATAGCCAAGAGTAATACTGCGTTTGTCTTACAGCATTTTTTTTTTTAACGTTAGGTCTTCTCATTTGCAATTCGTGTTCTTTGCAGGTAGCGACACACAGGTCCAAGAAAAGCAAGATCAGTTCATTTTCATTGGCAGCGAGAAAATTACAGGGAACGTGGATCTTCTGCATCTCCTGGAGTCAAGCCACAGCGTGCTAATTTACGAACGACGATACAGTAATCTGAAGCTGACAGATTCCTTAAGTAAAATGTATTTACAGCCTGATGTGATGGTTGACGAGAGGACCTGCATTCATCTGCAGCATCTTGATTCAGTGGTTGATGAACGAGAATGTGAAGAGCTAAGAGACACAGTGCTGTCACTGTCACTCAAATGCCAGAAGTGCTTCATCATCCTTCTTGCCCACAAGTCACGGTAAGTGAAAGTCGGGATAACTGTGAAGATGTAATATTTCAGTTTCTGTTAGCAACAGCAAACTGAAGGAAAGAAAATTCGCCTTCAACAAAGTCTCGATAGTTAAAAATAATAGACAAATGTAAAATAAGCCTGTTTACCCTGGTTGTTTGGTTGTTTTTTAGCCCTCCCTGCCCCATTCCTCGCTCGATTTTCCTCTCTCGTTCTTTCGCTCGCCCCACATAGTAATATCCCGGATCAGGCTTGCTTGTTTGAAGAATGTCGAACCAGCCTCGAAAAACCAACAAATTTCTCTGACTTTTTGGAACTTTTTGACTTTTTTTGAGGCTATTCTGTTATGAAACGAGTCAACAGTAATATATAAATGCTATAATATACAGTATGGTTATTACTTGAGACGTTAAAAGAAGTCTTATATTTTTCCTTTCACTTTAGCTACACATTCACAGGAGATGTTATTCGCCATTTGTCTGTTCTGTTTGCCAGTTTTGCCCATTTTCAAGACGGCGAGTTTGAGCTGGAGATTCTTTACTCGTTCAACGTTGCGGAAACTGCTAAGTTGATAAGGCAACTAGGAGAAAGAACTAGAGCTTATTCATCAGTCTGGAACAAGCTAGAATGGACCAAAAGGAAATGGTTGACAAATGAAGCTAGTGCGGTATGATAATAATGATTACATAATTTCCACCATATAGGTATTCGCTGTCTCCTAATATTATGACAGTGAAAACGTATAGATGCCATGTAGATCCCTATCCATTATTATTATTATCATTATCATTATTATTATTATTAATTTAATTTTTTTGAGTATTACGTTCCACGTAACAGCAGGGTTGCCATGGTCAAGGAAAAGTCAGGGAAAAACAGATTTTTTTGCAAGGTCAGGGAAACGTCAGGAAATTGTGTATCACGTCAGGGACATTCTAAATTCTACCTGAAAGTCAGTGAAAAGGCAGGGAATTTTACTTTTGGCTTACTACTTTGTTTGGGAATGAGATTCCTTGGTAGTAAAAATGTTTTCATCCCAAAAATTCTGCAAAGGACTTGATTTCTGTGGCTTCATTTTTGGTTTTATTGCCCAAGGATTTGCCTTCGATGGTCACTGATAACTGGTCTTTGGTCAGTAAACAGTCAGGGAAATGTCAGGGAATTTTTTCTATCCCAATGAGTGGCAACCGTAAACAGTTAGATTCCTGACTGGCATAAATTCATGTGAAGTTCACAATTCTCACACACCACACCAAGTTTTGTGGGCCTGCATAGGAGTAACATATGTCAAGTTCGTCGGTCTTCCGCTGTAAGTCATCCTAAGCCGGCGGCGTTCGTGGGAGACCTCCAGCATCCTACATGGCTGTTTCTGGCTGCATACCTAACCCTCCAATACAGCAATTGCTACTTTCCGGTGTAGTCGTGGGATAATTTGCATGAACAATCATGTGATTTCTCGACGAGGCTATATAGCTTATAACGCTAGCGTCCATGTGCTCCTTATCAGATTGCACTTCCTTACGATTTATTGTATGTGTTATTCCAATTAAGGTCTACTACAAAGAACTCCATGTTAACTGTCAAGTCTGCCGTGTGCCTTTGAACTCGACTAATCCGATCTTTGCTTTGATTTTAAGCACGAAAAGTTCCTGTTGTCCATCCCATGTTTGAACTCATTCAGGTACGCTGTTGAGGCAGACATTTTTACCTCATAGTGTTTAATTTAATTTTATTATTGTAATAATAATTGTGCATTTGAAATTGGCACAACATAAATAAATAAATGAATATATAAATTCATGATTTTACATTAATAAGATCAACCGTTCTGCAACTGTTTTGTAGGCAACCAGCAGCCAAAATTACCACACATCTGTGATATATTCTGAATAACAGAAACAGTTCGTAGATTGCCTCAAAATATTTGGGAGCCCCACTTTTAAATTCTTTGCTTTTTAGTGCTCAAGTGATGTTGACCGCTGCACCATTGGCTGAACTGCTCAAACTTTCACCGGGAGAATTAAAGGACACCTGCCCTTGGATTCCTCGGCGCACAATTACAGTACGTACTAAGGCTTTTGTTTCATTCATTTACGCAGCTTCAATGTAAATAAGTGTCAGCTTTTTTAATTCTGTGTATACTGAATAAAGTTATTATTATTATTATTATTATTATTATTATTATTATCATTATCATTATTATACTTTGCTGAGTCGTCGGACACTTTCAGGAATCACTTTGGTCTAAGACAGCCCGATAATCACACCTTTTCTTCTCTAATACCATAATATATATAGGGAGTGTGGTCCAATAGTTCAAAAGCGCCACGGGCAAATGTCAGACTTGAGGTTTAAATGTTACAGTTCCTCTGTCCGAGTGTTTAAAAAAGTGTCACATTCATTGTGCAAAAACAAGGAGCTGCTTGCAGTTGACAGGTGTAATAAGTTCAACCTGTTGCATCTGATGGTGTTGCTATGGGGACCAACTTTACTTCAAGCCATGAGACTTGAAATACTACGAGGTGGTATATTCTTGTTTATCAAGGTATGTTTGCGCTGACCCCTCTAGTTTGTTTTTACTTAGGAATTTCACAAAAGCATTCACTGGTGCTCCGAATTGGATAGCAATGTCAAAGTGCATTCCTCCGTGCAGGGGATACAGGAATTGTTTCAGCAATGTAACCAGTCATCTTCTTACACTCCCTTGTTGGGGGAATCACCGCCTTGCCGAATGACTTCAGATTTTGATTCGACACTGGATAGCGTAGCTGCTAACGCTTTCCGTCCGGGTCACACCAGTATTGAACCCACTTTGGATTACGGGCGCGAGTTGCTGAAGCCATTTTCCGAAAAGGGGAACATCAGAGATGTTGCACCTTACAGGGACTGTTACCAACACTCCTGGGATTACAAGGGGGTCAATCATGGAAAGTTGAGAGAAGGTTCGACGAGTGAGACATTTCAGAATAACTTAGGATTGTCATCATTCAACTACTGTTTATCAAATTCATGGATGAATCGAGATGATGCTGATTTCAAAGGATGCGACCAAAAGAAATTGGTATGAATTGTGACAATTATATTCCACTTGCTATTGTTATTTTGCTTTGCCCACGTACACATAAAAAGTGGAGACAGGGTAATCACAGCAGCTGAACTAATTATAGTTGACGCAGTGGGCTACAAAACACATACCCCTTCGAGCAAGTGGTATGTCTCCCTCGTGCTCCTTCATCCGTTTATGCATAGATCTATCTTCCTCTCTCTGTAATATATACTTCACCGCACTGAGAGGGGATTATTGTGGACTACCCCGTCTTGTTTTGTTGGATCGACAACGCCCTTGGTCGCACTAGGTGCGATCTCAGTGTTGTGTCTGATCTTAAACTTTCCGTATAACGCCCTGCTGTTGGTTAAACTTTACAGCTGATTAGTGATACTGACCAAACAACAAGGTTGTTTAAATCAGTCTTTAAGGCTTTAGAATCGTACACGCAATTGACTGTCCTAAACGTTTTGATGTCGTCGGCAAAACATGCTACCTCCGATGATTTACATGTGTTAGGCAGGTTATTATAGAACAATAAAATCAACGGCAGTCCTAGGAGTGATCGGCCTTGGGTACATCTGATGTAATCAAGACCTCTTTGGGAGTACAGAGACAGTGACTCCTTTTGATCATGCGTATTAGTTCAGTTAAGCTTACTGATATTCCTTACTTTTCTAATGGTCCGTCCTTTACGAATGATGTATACTCTTCTCAGGAAATGTGTGGCTCCATGGTAAGTTCAGCGCCAGGCAACTTCAGCAAAGGCGGTCAGTTAAGACAGGGCGATACAGGCTACCTGGCGATGAGGAGGGAAAAGGACATAAAGCAACCTTTCTTCTTCAGCTTGTCTAATCCATCAGGCACAATTGAGGGCTCTCCAATGTGTCTCCAAAGACCTGAAGCGGAGCCACAACTTTTTCCAGAAATATGCCGGCAAAACGGTGGTTTAAGTCAGAAGTATAATGATTTAGACCGTTACCCACATTTGCATGTTAATCCTCCGCGAGAAGGAATCAAAACCTCAGTCGAAAGGATGGGAAAAGACCAAAGCAATCGCAAAAGGTAACATCAAACTTTACTTAGTCAGAATGTACGCCGACCTACCGTTGTGTGTTTGCTTTTTCAGCCTGCCTTTTTATGGGCACTTCCGGAGGCATGTTCTATTTCACATCTACAATCTTGTCGTGCACTTTAAAAGCTATTAATTCACCTTAACGATGGGAAAGCGACGAAGAAACTGATGTGGGATTTGCATCGCCAGATAAATAATTGTGCCCTAACGTCATCTCCATAAAACCTCGAATTCAATACGCTCCTTTGCCATAGAAGAAAACGCAGCATAACCAAAGACATTATTAAGCTTGCGTCATGACTCGCAATAATTAACGCACAAAGGAACTCCACATCCCAACTAATTAAAGGAGCAGCTAGCAGCACGCGGAAATTTAAATGAAATAAAAGTAGACAATATTAGTTTGGACCGCTCAACCATCGTAATCGTCATTATTTTCATTACTAAGAGGCAAAGGCCAATCTCAGCCCACTTGACTCATTCAGAATGCCTCCTCTGCTCCCTTCCTCGACTCGAGAAAATAGCCATTCTCGATCATTTGTTCCGGCAAGTACATCAACATTAACGTGTTCTGCATCTGCAGGGAAGCTGTTTGTGTGCTAGACCTTGGTAACGAAAGTTCTCTTGAACCCCCGACCAAAGTGGGAGTAGCTCAGCCACAGAGACGTCGCAATGGTCCAGTTTATCAGGTCTTGGGAGACAACAGCGTCGCTAGTCAACACAAGAGGTTTAGTCTGGGCATTGATAGGTCTATCCACCCCCTTAAAGAAGCTCCTTTACGACAGGTAATTATCAATCTGGAAAATCTCCAATATAATCTCTCATTTTTCCATTATGATGTGGTTCGTGTGGCTTCCAAGTGCAGTGAGTGATACGAAATACCAAGGAACTGACAAGCAAGATAGTCAAGGATACCATTTATTTCAGTTTGTGCCTTCCGTCACTTCCCCACACCTCAAACGATAAGTGAAACGTTTCGTTAGTTACGCGGGCTAATATTTCCTCTCTGCCTCAACCATGAGACCTGTTAGGATGTATAACTTTCCTTCTCGGCCGAAACAAGTACGTTCAAAATGGCGGTCAGTCTCATCGATTCATTGAAATTAGGAAAATAACGACAGTAACAGTAACTGATTCACTACTCTAACTGTATTGTATTCCAATTAATTACAGCCATTAAATGGAGATGGTGATGTACCTAGCATACGCCCATGTCTGGCGAGTAAGTATAAAAGAAATCAATATTGTACAACTAAACGGTTTGGAAAATTCTCAAGGTGCCAGCTACAATTTCATTAATGCCAAAGTTGTGAGCCTTTTTAGTCGTTATTTTATCCTAAATTGTGAAACAAAGGCTTATCCCCGTTTGACAGCTCCACAACAGTGGACGACAAAACACCAACACCCCAAATAGAACTGATGTGTAGTAAACAGCAATAACATTCACGAAAACAAGAAAGACCAAGTCGATGAACACCAATCCCGTAAATACGTTTTATTAAGCAGTTAGGTCTTTCTCTTCACCAATGCAAAACAAGGACATACAATGTCTGATTATGGTATCACTGCCTTTAGAATCAAATGAATGGTTGGTCCTCCCGTCATATCTTTCTTCCAAGAGTCGAAAGTTGACTTATGAAAAGATACAAGGCATGGAAAGTGGACAAACCAAACTTGTGTTCAAGTATGACCTCTAACCTCTGTTGCTGAATCATGTTGATAAGGTTTTCGAATTCTAATGTGGACTTGTCATTATTTTGCACAAGCTTCAAGTGGAGACCAACTTACATGAACAAACAAGTCTGAAGGACATTTCTTTTTTTTGTGTGTGTGTACACTCAATTTCATTATAACATGAATATGTAAGGGCACTGCCTGAAGATATAGTGGGTTGGGTCTGAAACAAAACCCATCAACTATTCACTGGGTCATCACTTGTTGAAGTGTTGTCCATGGGTGGTGGGTGAGATAACACTCTGTCAACCAAACCAAAGTCTCGTGCTTCATCAGGAGACATGAACTTGTCTCTTTCAAGTGCCTTTTCTGGAAAGAGGTAATAAACGAGACAAAAACAATTATTTGTACATCGGCTCGCAAAGGGAATGTACTAATTTTAGTGAGCAGAAAAATTATCACAAAGATGTTATCATTTCTTTTTTATACAGTTGGTCACAGACACTGAATACCAGTTATGCAGTTGAACCTCTCTTTCTAAAGGCAGTCTTGTTTGGTGTGTCAGAATTACAGGCCATTGGTTTGCACATAGTCCTTGTAGCCAATGTGTTGTTTTGTTGAGCATATCTGCCACTTTTTCCAGGTGTTTCATTAAGGTTTTGATAATTTGATCTTAAAGGCAATAACCTTGGATCAGATTCAAGTTTTGACCAGAAAGGTACATTCCATGCAGAAAACAGGCTGTGTGAGATGCCTGTGGTCTAAGTGACACTTGATAAACCCATGTTACTATCCATTAAAAAGTACTTAAATAGCATTTTTCAAATCCCCTCTTGCTGATCACTTTACTAGCCCTCCATTTTGACCAATTCTGGCCTGATTATCTTGTTCAAGGGAACACTAGCAGCTACTGATAAAGCAAAGCCCTATTCATCACCAGGCTATCTGTCTATTGGAGAATTCTCAATTCTTACTGGTCAATATGTCTTACCTATCACATCAATGGGCTGACCAGTGTGTTTAACATAGATTTCATTTATTAACCTCTTTAAGTTCAGAATTTCCTCCGCTTGAATGGCTATGTCTGTAGCTTGCCCCTGAGATGAAAAATCATGATCAATTTTTACAGTTTTCACCATCAGGGATCTCATGTTCTGCACACTTATGTTGCATAATGAACCAAAATTTTCTTGCTATACGAGACCCAAAAAAGTGACTATTTAATTGCCAATATTTAAACTAAAAGTGATAATGATGAATGTTCTTCTCTTTGCTACCATAAACATCAAAGCCATACATTCTTTTCTTATCATACATTATACTTTTCCTTATTATAAAAGAGAGACTGTTCTCAGTTGTTCTACAGTCAATTAACTTAATCTAGGATTACCATAAACTTTGGTCTTATTTTGTTTTTCAAGATTGACTTCCACTAATTTCAAAGTTTGCAGAATATCAGCAATGAACAACATTTGAGAATAAAGAAATAAACTTCTTGGTTAATCTTAAATCTTGGATTAGCATTAATATATTTTTGAATAACCATGCCCTGGTTACATCCCAGTATAAGCCACACACCTAAAGAATATAACTGGGAGTTATGTAACCAGAAGCACCCTGTACATTTAAGTACAGCTCTCAAAAATGTTACAGTTTGCATCTCATGGATTCCACAGCTTTCTGGGTATATTCATAATCATTATCCCTATCACTGTCATTGCTGTTATTGCCATCATTATAATTAGTTTCAATGTTCAACTCAAATAAATAAATAAAGAAATACTGTGTTTATAGTGGAAATGCACTTAGCTATCCAAGCTAGTTTACAGGCACCCCACTTAAATCCAAAGAAACAAATAATTCAAATAAACTTATCATGATAAGAATCCCAACTGGCGGGAGGGAAACCAGTTGGCTATTTTACAAGGATGACCGAGGAGTTGAACCAGATGCTTGCCCAGAACAACACCAGCTAGTGGCCAGAGCAGGATTTGAACCCGGGTCACTGCATTGAAATCCAGTGCCCTAACCACTCGGCCATCCTGCCTCCAACTTGTCTCTGTAAACCACAAACACAAAAACGTCAAAACAGTTTACAAGAGAAGCAACTTAAACGTGAGCCTATGTGACATGGTGTTTAACTTAGCTTTTGTAGGGATATGTCATGTCAAATTTACAATTCAGTTCTGAAACCATAACTGTAAATTATGTGCAGTTAAAGTTTTCAGAATTTTCTAGAAATAACAGAACTTACCCGAGCTCCACCATGTGGCTGATGCACCATAACCCTTGCATGAGGTAAGCAGTGCCTTAGTCCTGGGCTACCAGCTGTTAATAGTAATGACCCCATGCTACATGCCTGGCCTATACACCAGGTTGAAATTGGAGGCTGAATATACTAAAATTGAAGAAAAACAAATATTATTGAGCAGCATGGTTGGTGCAGCATTGGGCCTGCATTCAAACCATAGAGTCTACATCACATGGTTTAAGTTTGTTGTTTGTTCCTTTCTTCTTGATGTACTTTCCAAATCTCTATCCAATCTTCAGTGAAAGAAGCAAGATGTTGTAAAACACAAGACTGATAAATAAAGAAAGGACCTTATAATCTTAAGCATAAAAATGAAATATGGTATTATAAAGTATCCTGCACTCTACTGCAATCTTGGACAAAACTGTTGAGAAAACTGAGCTCCAAAGTCTCTTTTTGCAAGAACACTGACAACTGAGTTTCACCGCCTCCCCCCTGCCCCAATTCAATGTTGTTTGTGGCTCCCAAACGTTTGCCTAAGAAGAGCAGCTTCCTAAATTCAATGTTGAATAGGGGGAGGAGAAAGTTACTGTAGTAATACTGTTGAGCCAGAGGTTTTCGTGAATGATTTTTGGACGTGAAGAGGCCAGTTTTCTCAAGTAGTTTTGTCCAAGATTGTGGCATCTGAAAAATTAATGCTCCCCTGGGTACACTACTGACAACAAACTTTACTTCCCACAGAATAGACCTGTTCAGATGAATAACTTTATAATACTTCATGTGCACTATGAGTCCTGGAAAAGTCCTGAAATCTTGTGTTTTTGTATACTAAACTTTGTCAAGACAAATATTTGAAGTCCTCTATCTTCCACAACTATTGTGGAAACTTATGTATAAAGCAAATTGTGACAAATGTTTGTAAATATTTCTAATAATTTGCTATTAAATACCAACCTGCATTGTATCATATATGGCCAAACCTGCTGTGACAGAACCACCTATAAATAATTAATGTAAACATTGATGCTAAACTGTGATTGGTCTAAACTTATATCCTCCTCAACCTCTACCTGGGAGAAAAGGGTGTGAAAAAACGAAACAAAACTTTTTCAGATCAAGAAATAATCGTTGTATTACATCTCATGATTTGCTGCAATACATGTGCAGAAAATGCTAGAAAATTATTAGTCAAAAGATAAGTGCACATCCCTTCACTTTAGGTTTCAGTGACACTTGATGAAAACTCAATTTGTGATACGAAGAACTCAGAACCCACATAGCCATCTAAACTTGTCAGGCATAAACTTCACACTCGAAAACTTAAGGTTACTTACCGGGGCTGTTAATATACATATGAACAGGAGTTCTACCATTCTCGGACTGTAAGAATAATAATTGGGCAACAACAAGGCTAGATATCTCGTCTGTTATCTGAAAAAAACGAAATCCTCAAAATGGTGTATTGATAATTATAACGATCATTCTCATTTGCATTATGTGATACCAGCTAATCCCCTGTCTACTTACAGGACCCATGACACAAACGATCCTCTCTTTTAAGAGACGAGAGAAGATGTCATATGATCTTTCCCCTCTTCCCTAAAGAAATGAAAACAGAGCTAATCTAAGAATACATATGAATAACAATTTTTAATGCGGTCCTAGGTTAAAGTTAGGGGATCATTTTAACATGTATAGGAAAACGTCTGTGAACGTCAATGTAATGCAGTGCGTACCGTTTGTTCGATAACCATTGGAATCAGGAACTGCCTTCTACAAGATGAATGAATCCCTCTCGATAGCCTTAGACATACCTAAAGAGATATTATGCGTTCGTAAATTTAGCAGTATTTAACTATTACAAATAAGCGCGTTTACTCACAAGAAGTTTCTGTAGAGTCGCCATTTTGGAATTCCTGTGTGCACCCATACCCAGTCTTTTCGCAACTTTTTTAATGTTTATTTATTTTCTCTTCTCCTCCCCATTTTTCTCTTGTTTTCTCGCTCCCCATAACCCTCTCAATCCCTCCCTTTTTACGCCTGCTACGTAGGTTATGTCTCTGGCAGTCCATGAAGGTCGGAAGTAATGGCTTGTACACGACAGTCACAGGTCAACACACAGGTCACTGCTTTATTGATTGATATCTACGGCAAGCAGTTTCACCTCGACCTACAACAACATTTTGGATACTGATCAGGGCTAGGAGACCATTTTGGGCTTGGTTATTTATCTGTGGCACACTCTGTCAAACACAGGGTACTCACCAGATTGTCACTTGAATATTGTAGGTTGTTTGCTTAAAAAAAGGCTTACAAAAGGCGGGGTCACGGGCACCCCAGGACCCCCCCCCCCTAGCTACGCCCTCGTACAATAACTGATGATCGGCTCAGAAGTTGTCGGCACGCCGTGGCTTAGCTGTATCACTCCTCATAAAATCAACTAAGCCTGTTAATTTTTGTATAGGACAACGTGTAATCCGTATAATGATGACTGAGAACATCAATTGTTAGCAGCGGGTTGTATGTCCCTTTTTGAGCTATTTTGTGTAAACAAAATCGCTCTATGTCAGCATGAAGCTCAAGAAATTCTTCCTTGGTCGGGTGGTTCTGCCTTGAACCAATGAAATAAAGGTTTCTTTAGATGGCATTGTTTCAGCCAGGGGCCAATCTAATTCCCTGTTTTAAAGGTGTTTTTGAAAGCATGTGGTCAGTGATGGTCAGCACTGAGACTAAGTTACACATGCGTGTTGATTACGCTCAAAGGAACATCAGCGTGGAATGTCACGCATCATCTATCTTTTGTTGCGTGATGTATTTATTACTATCACACCAAGGGGTACCACCGTTATGGTAGTCTTTCCGGAGAAAAGGGTTTGTCTATTTAACGCATGCGTGAATGACAACAATAGGCGTGAGATACTGGAGTCAGATTAGAATGAAGTATGAGTTGTGCTGTTTCGATGGATGATGAAGGTAGTAAGGTGGGGACGACAGTATTTGAAGTTTACGGCCGCGGCTTGTTGGTTATAACAACCGTGTGTTTAGTCTCCTTCGCAGACGCTCTTTTGGTTCGTCACGCAATCTTTCCTTCCCAATGAACGTCTGCTGAAACGAGCAGCAGATTCGTTTCCCATTGTTAGCAAAGATCAGCCGGAGTCCACGTAAAAATTACTACAGAGCCAATCAGCACTAAGTTACTGTGTAATGAAAAGCCTGACGTCTCACGTTTTCGAGGGAAGTGTCTTTACTATTTTGAATTGCGTGTGATGCACAACCTACGCCTCCTGGAAAGTCCTTCAATGATTTTCAGCATCTTTGAATTCGGTCATCCCGATGAAAACGAAAGTAGAACTATGTTAGTGGCACTCGACCACTTCTGAAGAGAATTTTTAAGGGTTAAAAACAATGAAATTTAGTTTTTGAGAATTGAAACGTCGAGTTATTCGAACAACCCGTAGTGTAACCGCGAGAGACCTAGCGGGGAAGAAGTGCCGTTCTGAGATCAAGCAGTGTTCTTTAAATCACATATTACTATTTGCCATTGAACTGATTGAATGCTCTGATTATCGGAAATAATGGAGGCGGTGAAAAGCGGCAAAAAACGTTAAACGAATAATGCGAGTCGTAATTGATTCAGCATCAAGGTAATTTGGTTGAGCGGTTCCTACTCGGGGAGCAAATATTTCGTTTCGAAGTGGACGAGTGCTTAGTTTTGTAATTTTTCTTGTGTTTTTTGTTCCTTTGCTAACTTTGTCAAAACTGCAAGAACATTGTTAAAACTGGAAAAATAAACATATGTTTGACAGATTTGAAAACTATAAATATTATATTAGTCTAATCAGAAGTGGCTGTTTCCACAAGTGATATTGGCACGGAAGAAAAATGCTATGGAAGGGAATCCTTAATCTGGATATTTGTTCCCCTTGAAGTGAAGCCGTTTTTATGTTAAACAATGAAAATGCTGATTTCATTTGTCAAATGGATTACTTTTATCTCTCACGTGTAAACAGGCACCAAGACATACAGCCCTGTTTATGAAATGCGATTTCCAACTTTGATCTATCACGTGCATACGTTTGGTAATAGCAAGTTCGTTGGTTAATTCCCACATGAATAAGGCAGCGCTGTTGGTTAAATGCGACTCCGAACTTTGATCGGTCACGTGGATCTAACATGACTTTTGATCAATCACAAGATTTGCACCTGGTCAATTCAACATGTTTACAACAACATCTAATTGAATTTATTTTCTGTTACAATGATTGGTCACTTTTAACCGTTTTTTATTGGTTACTTTTCTCAACTTTAATTTTCTCTTCTTCTTATTGGCGGATTTCGATCCGTTGTTTGTCTGTTGATCGGGTTTTTTAATATTGTACAACTGTTGACGCTCTTAATTCGGAGGAGCTTATTTTGGAAGTAATTGGTGGTTTGTTTTAGAGTCGGTAAGTTTAATATTGCCCTTATTTCGGGATATAACGCGGTGTTACGCTCATCTGCTTACCGTACACAGACGTTGTCAGCAAAAGGCCCAACACTAAAATAAGAGCGTTTGTTTAGGTCGGGCTATTTTTGTTGTCCGAAGTAAAAAGTACAAAGCACTTGAAAATCAGAAATTGATGAATTATGGCAATTACATCTATATTCGTTATCAGTACGATTTGTTCAACGTTGATTTGTTTTTGCTGGTGTTGTATATTACGGTGTGTTTGGTGGTTCGTTTGTTTGCGAATATTTCTTCATGTGGTCCTGGAACTGTTTCAGCACGTGTACGTATATTTTGGGAATTTGAGAGACTGGACAAATATAGTGTTTGCGAAAGTGCGGAGAAAGAAAATGAACAAATAATAGAAAATATATTACATATCGGTTTTTGCGGAATTAATGAAACTCTTGTTTCAAAAAATGTAGGATGAATGACTATTTAATTGGTACAAATCAAACTCAAAATCAGTCTTAGAAATAAGAAAACTAAACAAAAATCAAATGAAAAACAGTTTGCTCGTACGTCTCCGATACCACGGCAAAAACCAAAAGCGCCACAGATAAATGACTCACCATTCAACCATTTTCTGACTTCTCCTTATCTTATCAACATTTTATCGCCCTTCACAAAATAGCTCAAGCACGCATTGCGTGCCTATGTTTTAATATTGTACAACTGTTGACGCTCTTAATTCGGAGGAGCTTATTTTGGAAGTAATTGGTGGTTTGTTTTAGAGTCGGTAAGTTTAATATTGCCCTTATTTCGGGATATAACGCGGTGTTACGCTCATCTGCTTACCGTACACAGACGTTGTCAGCAAAAGGCCCAACACTAAAATAAGAGCGTTTGTTTAGGTCGGGCTATTTTTGCTGTCCGAAGTAAAAAGTACAAAGCACTTGAAAATCAGAAATTGATGAATTATGGCAATTACATCTATATTCATTATCAGTACTATTTGTTCAACGTTGATTTGTTTTTGCTGGTGTTGTATATTACGTTGTGTTTGGTGGTTCGTTTGTTTGCGAATATTTCTTCATGTGGTCCTGGAACTGTTTCAGCACGTGTACGTATACTTTGGGGGTTTTGAGGGACCGGAAGAATATAGTGTTTGCGAAAGTGCGGAGAAAGAAAATGAACAAATAATAGAAAATATATTACATATCGGTTTTTGCGGAATTAATGAAACTCTTGTTTCAAAAAATGTAGGATGAATGACTATTTAATTGGTACAAATCAAACTCAAAATCAGTCTTAGAAATAAGAAAACTAAACAAAAATCAAATGAAAAACAGTTTGCTCGTACTTCTCCGATACCACGGCAAAAACCAAAAGCGCCACAGATAAATGACTCACCATTCAACCATTTTCTGACTTCTCCTTATCTTATCAACATTTTATCGCCCTTCACAAAATAGCTCAAGCACGCATTGCGTGCCTATGTTTAGCTTATATCACCTTTTTAGGCCCGTGATTCCGGCACCGGCCTCAGATATGTTCTTTAGTGGGCTTTCTTTCTCAGCGGCTGGGGATGGACCCCAAGTTTGTTTCCTGCAGAAATATAATGGCTATTACGCCTCTTGTGTTGCGAGAATAAATTGGCTACCTTCAAAGCATCCATTATGCCGTGGTCCTTTGCTACAGCAACGTTGCAAAACTATAGAAACTGTTCCAAGAATTGCTTTGAAATGAATAAATCATAACTAAGACCACACTTTAATGTTGCCAAAATTGGCTTCTCCTCTACAAAAACAACCTTTTTGACATCGAAACCGCTAAACGCCCTCCACTTTGAAGCGAGATGAAGCCGGGTGTCTACAAAACCGAAGAGCGAAGACTTGAATTTCACTTAATTTTAGACCTGCTACAACTACAAGCCGGGAAGGAAACATGCTGAAAAGCTGTTCCACTCTGAAACAATCAAATCAGTGGGATCTTCGTTTTGTAGATTTGCCTGCCTCAAACACCCTCGATAAAACGCTTTCTTTTACCTGTTTAAACAGACACCACTCTACCGTTGCCTACAACTTCCCGCACCTTACAAACGACTTGTCGACGACATAAACAACAGACAAACAACAGACTGACCTGACAACTAGGCTTAACTGACAGTCGAGCAATAACATCACGGCTTGGTTGACCTATCACCTCAACGACCAGAGTATTTCTACCACCTGGTGACTTCCGTTGAGGTTGTCGAAATGTCAGTCAATGTCACCTCAAACAGTCCTTCTCAGGACTACACTCACCCGGATGATCGTACTCCACTTAAGTCAGTTGCAAGTCTTGCATCATGTTGCATGTCAGTTATGATGACTCCTGGGTCCAAACCATTTACGATTTTAAGAAGGTGAGGCAAAAACTTACTGGTAGATGGGATGAGGAGTAAAACAATGGATTGACAATGATAGTTGGAAGGAATTCAATGACTGGAATAAACAAAATATGGTACACTTGTGTACAACATGAATTTGTAAAGCAGGTTGCGTTCACTTTATTAACCTCTCACAGTCACTAAATTAATAAAACTATACACTGATTAGCAAATTTATGAGGTAAACGTCAGGGAGGATCGCGACAGTCTCATAACCAAGGTAGTTCTGGAGGTGGATCCGTAGAACATTAATATAAACACTACACAAAACTAGTGTAACTAAACCCCAAAGAACTCAACAAAATCATGTTTTTGTCTTGCGGTTGTTGTCCATGAAAAGTGCCAGTTACGATGCTTCACATTACAAATTTTTCTTTCACAGAGATCACTACAACAGAGTTCAGTAAATAGACTAAGCAGCTCTTTACCTGCAGACACCCAACAATTAAACTGAAGGCTTGCAGTGTGCCTGAAAGTACATAACTTGTACGGCAGTGTATGTGAAAGTTCATTTTCATGTCCTATAACACGACAAGTGGATCATCTACTCAGCACATATTTACATAAAGAAGAGTTTCACTTTTCTAACCCAACCAGCTTCAGGCTAACTTCCCACAGCTTCGTTGCAGCTTCGTCATCTTGAGCACTTTTAGATGGCTCTACGATATGGCAATCTCTCAGATATTTGCCACTGACACCTTCCATCTCCTCTGACACCGCACAGTGAATGGTGGTCTGGGCTCCCTGTTCTGCAGTCTTGAACATATACCAACGTACAGGGTAGAAGAGAGCACTGGACAATACTGAGTGGCGCTGTAACTCTGTGGTGACAGCCCCTGGGTGCAGTGCATTCACGGTCACATGGGTGCCTTCCAACCGTTTACTAAGTTCCCGAGTGAAGAGCACGTTTGCAAGCTTGCTGTCAAAATAAGCCCCCCAACTGCTGTAACTCTTCTCATGGTTAATGTCGTCAAACTTTATCTTGCCATCTCCCATTCGATGAGCTGAAGAAGACACGTTAATAATGCGACTCGGCTGCGAGTGCTTCAACCGGTCAAGGAGTAGCAGAGTCAGAAGAAAATGGCCAAGATGATTAACACCAAACTGCATCTCAAACCCATCTTTAGTCTTCTGATACGGGCAGGCCATCACTCCAGCGTTGTTTATCAGGATGTCAAGGCGTGGCTCACTGTTCAGGATATTGTCTGCAAAGGAGCGAACTGACTCTAAAGAGGCCAGATCAAGCTTCTCAAGGAAGACGTTTGTGTTTTTACTGCGATCTTGGATTTCCTTTAACGCTTCTTTACCTTTTTCCATGTTTCTGCAGCCAATTATCACCCTCGCCCCGCGGGCAGCTAGATCTACTGCGGTTTCTTTACCGATGCCAGTATTTGCACCGGTGATAACAACCGTTTTGCCTTTAAGACTTCTGTTGCTATTGCATCTTGGTCCTTGGAAGTATCTTTTACCAGCATAAAGGGCTACGGTCGCCGCTGCACCGATTGCAATCGAAGCAGCCATCCTGTGTACACAACAAAGCGCTGAGTCACGGAAGGTGCGCAAGAAACCAGTATTCCCATAGTTCAACGCAAGTTACATGCAACATCAACAAATCCAACATGGCGGATGCTTATGAAAGTGTGAGTCGTGGATCTTTGAAGCTAAAAGGAGTTGCAGATGGAGGAGTAAAGAAGTAAGACTTTTCCTTTAATTTCTTAAATCAGCAAAAAGTGAGGATGGTTGAGAATTTTGTCTCCTCGTGAGCTAATGAAATCTTACAGCAATCTCTTCAAATTTTTTGAATGTCAGTGTCTGCTTTTAGCTAGGAACAATTCTAGAATACCCCGTCACTTTTGAACGTTACAAATTCTCCTGCTCCCGTGCTCCCAAAGGCAAATAAGAATGAATGGAAAGGGTAGTATAACTGGTACTCCTGTAGTGCGATCGACACTCTCGTAGTCGAGGAATTTTGAATGCTATTAAAGTGCAGTTTTAAAACTAGTGCTCCTCTAGCCCCGCAATCGAGGAATCTTGAATGAAAAGATTTCCACCCTGCCCCATACATTAATTGTACATGTCATGCTAAACCTGTTCCAAGAACGAACAGATTTTCAGCTGTTGGTAATTTTCACGTCCAAGGATCTACAACTAATCAACAGTTATTATCCTTTTCAAGAACTGGGGCGAAAATCTGGAATAAAATTCCTCCTAAGCTACGCAAGTTGAGTAAAACACTTTTTAAGCAAAGATTGCGTAAATTACTCTCAAAGATTTTAGAGATTGAGTAGGTCTTTGTTGACATTGGGGGATTACTTTTTCTCGTCTTTCTTCCTTACTTATCTAAGCTTACTAATTTGTTTCTTTTTATTCTTTATTCTTGTTTTCACTATTACAAGTGTACTGTCAGTAATTTTCAATTCTTCCAAGTCTTGGAAAAATGAGTGTTTAATCAAAATTTATCGTTAATTGTTACCCACTTCGAATAGCTATGCTAACTGTGGGTAACAAATATTGTACAGTTTTTGAAATCAAAAATTAAAAAGATGAAAAAGATGAGTTTGGGTCACGAAAGCCAATGTATGGGACTGTGTGGAAATCTTTCCATCTTGAAAAACTAGTCTTCCTGCAGTCTAGAAATCTTGCATACTAAGTGGGTATATAACTAGTACTCCTGCAGTCAAGGAATCTTGAATGCCGAGAGGGTATATAACTAGTCTGCTGTCAAGAAATCTTGAATACTAAGTGGGTATATACGGGTAACTAGTGCTCCTGCAGTCGGGAAGTCTTGAATACTAAGTGGGTATATAACTAGTACTCCTGCAGTCAAGGAATCTTGAATGCCGAGAGGGTATATAACTAGTCTGCTGTCAAGAAATCTTGAATACTAAGTGGGTATATACAGGCAACTAGTGCTCCTGCAGTCGAGAAGTCTTGAATACTAAGTGGGTATGTAACTAGTGCTCCCGCAGTCAAGGAATCTTGAATGGCCTCACGCTTTTAGAATGAAGCATATACATTGTGCGGTGTTTTGTGTTTGTGGCCTCACTCATTTAGAACACAGAATATATATGCAAATTAGACAACTGTTTGCAGGACTGTGGGAGCAGCATATTTGTGCTCCAAAAAAGTGACAGGGTGTCCTTTATCCATAATTAACTTATGTTTACAGATTTCTGGGTAACAAATTGAATTATAATTCAATGGTCTATCTGTTAACTCATAGGAAAAAGAAGAAAAACAAGGAAATGAAAAAGCTTAAAGAGGCAGCTGAGGACATTTCCAAAGCCAACAGTCAAGAGGGGCAGAACACAGTTCCAGAAGATAAAAGAACTCCTGCTCAAATTGCATATGATAAAATTCAAGAAAAACGAGTAAGCACTCTCAAAAGCATTTTCTTGTTTGCTTAAATTGGGTTAATATTAATTTACGGTTTTTGTGAAAAGCCTCAATCCCAAACTCTGGCAAATTTCTGCACATATTATGTCATGCATGCGTTTTCTGACCCAAACTCTTTTCATTTTTCGGACAGGGTTAGTATGAAAGTGATGCATGTGTATGGGGCTGTGCAAAAATCTTTCCCAAACTCCTTCCACAGGTTGACATAGGACCTTGATGCCATGAGTGATGTTGACTTTGTTGAGTCATTCCAGTTACCTATGCCAAGTTTCATTTTGGAGTGAAGCTCAGTGCAACTTGTTAATCAAAATGACAGCTTATTTTACATGTATACAGCTGATGGATGTGACCATGGATTGATCAAACAATAATTGACCTGCTCCCAACGTCAGTGGCTTCATAGCTCAGTTGGTAGAGCATCGCACTGGAATCATGAGGTCACGGGTTCAAGCCCCATTGAAGTCCTGAATTTTTTCAGGCTTCTTTGCACAATTACAAAAATTGTGATCGCATTGAACCGCAACGATCATTCTTCATTTGATTTCATATCAGCAGTTCACATATGATTTCTTTCATACGCATCATTCAATTTCTGTTCTTCCATCTATCTATCTTCAATGGCAATAGCCTGCAGAAAAAGGAGTATTTTATCAACAAGATTTCCTAGACAAAGAATGTGTTTATTGGGGTAAGGGTCATGCAGAAAGACTGAGGAACCTCCTGCCCCTGGATTTACTTGTATTTGGTTTCTCCACATTTTAAAATTCCAAGATGGTGTCCTACCACACTCCTGCCAAAAAGAGTACCTTAACTGTGGCCTACAATGACAACTAGCAGGACTGAAAAAGTTCAACCACTGGCAAAGTGGATCAAAGTGTCTCAATGACAGCATTTAAACTGACCTTTTTTACCCCATGCTCTCTGACAGGTCTAAGATAACAATAACTGTTGATACCATCTACCATAAAATAACATGACCATTTGTTGGCTGCTGAACTTCAGAGTTCATGTGTTTTTGAAAAGCAGAGTTAGATTTTATTGCTTTGCTGTTCACTTGTTACAGTCTGCACAGAGGATTTTGCAAAAGGCTGAGAAGACTCACAAGCAAAGAGTCGAGGTACAGACTGTGACTAAAACCAACAAGGTTGAGAAATAATCTCAAAATCCATTTCAGCAATTGCCAAAAGCAGGAGTTTTTCATTTATTTTAAATGGAAATAAACACAATAGTCTTTCACTTTCCCCAGCTCTTTTTAATTTGAAATATCTGTTTTAGATATTTGGTGAATAAAGAAACCAAGATCAAGGCATAGCATGACAATCCTTTAAGTCAAAAGACAGATGACTAACTCATTATAGGTTGTCTTGTAGTTTTTGTTTTAAATTTGCTTGCTTGGATACAACAGAATGCAGTACGAAAAATTGCACACACAAGTAATGAATAACATGTACATGCCTCTTTAAGTAAAGTCCTGATATTAGCTTAACTAATTGCATTCACACAACTATTTCACAAGTACTCTACTACACATCCATTGTACTGATTTTATTAATTTTACCACCATACTCTTTTTTTTTCCCAGAAATTCAATGAATATCTTGATGGGCTGACAGAACATTATGACATACCCAAAGTCAGCTGGACAAAATAACTTAACAATTTGCTGTCAGTAGCAGTGGCCTTACATGAGTTACACATGTACCACTATGAGTTACCAGTTGTGTAACAGAGTCAAGCATCCAGCATGTTTCATCAGGCAATCTCATTCTAAGGATTAACAGACAGGAGATTGAGTTGGTTTAAGGGCTAGGGTGAAAGTGTACTGCTCAAACTACCAAATGCACATTTTTTAATACTTTAGGGGTGGGGGGTGGGGGCTCATCTCAAGAAACAGTTTCTTGGAGACCTTTCTTGTAAATTTGATGGAACAAACAGATTTTCTGACAATAGATCTCCAGGAATCTCTCTTATGGAGTTCCAATGAAATTGTGTAGCACTGCAATCCTTTGTCAGGGGCACCCAACGAGCAAATTAAGCAAAAAACCCTTTGACGGATATTTCTAGGCTCCTTGTAATGTTTAAAGACTGTTTAAAGAGTTGTTTTAATCAGCTAGAAAAATTTGATCTGTTCGGATTTCTTAGCTGAAAATTGAAGTGCCCGAAAATTTTAGGGAATGAAATCTTCATTTCAGAAATTGCTAGCCGAATGTCACCTTCGAAGAACTTCTCTGTGAACTATTTGCTTGCCCGAAAATGCTAGGCGACCTTTTCAAGAGTCAAAAATTGCAAAAAATATCCCTTCCGAAAATCTAAGGGACTATTTCCCCTGGATTTCCCTGGTTGCGAATATTTTAGGTGATGTTTTAGTTAAGAAATCAGTAGCTTTTGGCAATGCATTATCCGAAAGTCTTAGAACGGGTAGACTCTCCCGAACAGATATTTCATTGAAGTTTCTCGCTGGGTGCCCCTGCTTTGTATCTGTAGCATAGTTTCCTTCCTAAATTAAACAGACCTTCAGTTATGTTTGCAAAACATTTTTTTAACCTGGCCTCCTATATCCAATAAGTTTGTAGCAGTTCAAAACCTGAGGAGCTACAGGGGGTACTGGGGGCAGAATTCAAATTTATGAGGGGTGCATGCAAGTTCTCTTTCTCCCTCTTTCCCTCTCTCTTCCCCATCCCCAGAGAGACCTTGCATGTGTGCTATTAACTTGCCATGCAGAGCAAAGTGTTTGCTAAGAGTTGACAAACAGCTAGTTAACATTGAAAACCTGATGAAACCCTTGAATAACAAGATATGTGTTCCAAAAGCCAAATGATTAACATTAACAGTGATAAATGACAATAATTATCTTTAAAAAAAGGTACAGTCTGGACCTGGCTTTATCTTGTAGTAATTTCTTTGTCTCCTTAAAAAATAAGATTGGGTCCATGCAGTTTTTTTTAAGGAAAGGGGAATGTTATTGAATAAGTTAGCAGCTTCTTCTTGAAACAATCATGTTGGTGGTATACCCATGCTGGAGCATAAGTTTCAGTTACCCTACTTTTGTAAGTCTCTAGTCTTAAATAAGGGTGTACAGACTCTTGTGTATACTCTTAAGAATATGCTATTTGTGTTGTTTAGTCACAGGTAACCAATTCAATTTCAAAAGCTTGCAGCTGCCTTTTGTATTCTATGAAGACATACTGTTAAATATTCTGGTAGTGAGTGATGAAGAATTCAATTGGACAATTGCTTGGCCAAGGTTTTTCCTAATAAGGAAAGGCAACAAGTTTTTGCCTTGTGAAGCATTGCTAATGTCGTGTAACAAGAGGTACAAGTCTACTCGACATTGTCTTCCCATTTCCTATGTTGACTAATGTATATTCCCAAGAGTTAAGCCCTAGGAATACACTCAATTTCTCATTACCGGTATTTACAGTACTTTTCACAGTCACAACTAGTAATAGTTCTCACTACAGCTGCCCCCACCACAAAAAACACAAGCAGTCATTTTGAACTTTGTATTGACAATAAAACTGTAATTGTATCTTGATGGCACATACACATACAGAGCATAAAGTGCTCTCATGTTTCACTGAGTAACTGAGTAAATTTTGACACCTGAGACAAATCTGTGTTAATCAGTGAAATGTAAACTAAAACAATGGACTTGTGGTTATAAGCTAGTTTTATGTGTATGCAGCCACCTCCATGAAAACACGGAATTCATAAACTATCTTCCATGGTGTTTCTAAATGGGTTACATACTGACTCTAATGAACAGAATGTCAACAAGAATTATAACCTGTAATGCCCAGGAAAATTTATTTTACAGTTTATCACGGCAGATAAGATTACTTCAGTTTAGTTCGTCTTTGGCTTAGCATGAACTTATCAGCTGTCCACTAATAGCTTAGGTAGAGGTTGAATCCCTGTAGGGCAACAATACTGTTATTCTCTTTTACAAGTTTCACTATTTGTAGCCTGTGTAGCAGTCATTTCAGTTTCCTTTTATGTGACTGGGAGAAGAATGAGTGGAAATGACTGCTTTGCATACTAAACTTCCAAAGATCAAAACGCTCTCATACACCTGAAAGTACCAGATCCTTTAACTATGCATGTATAGTTTACCCTGATTCCCCAACAATATTCTTGGAGCATTCGATAGAGCTCTACATTGAATGATGGTCAGTTTTACCTACTGTACTTCTCTTTTTCCATTTAATTAAAATTGTTATTGCTCTCTGTTGTTTTGACAACCACAGTCTCTCAAAGCTGATTTACATGGTATGATTTTTGCTTAAGACTGTCACATGCAACTTCTGCAGTGCGTCCTGCTTGTGCCATGCAAAAAATTATTATGTGGCACTTGTCATTCAATATTACCTAGACCTACGACTGTTGTATGGTTTAAAACATGTTTCCATGGCATTTTTGTGAGCATCTGTTGTGATGATGTCATAGGTCTGATTTACACAAAACAATTTGGAGTGAGGTCGTGGCATAAGCTAATTGCATGCAAAAGTCGTACAATGTAAATCCCCCTAAGAGCTTAGTATCTTAAAATCTAAATGTAAACACCTAGAACAGGAGGAAACTAATTGACTGGAACTGATCCTATATTCTATAAAATTATAACTAACATTTGCCTAGTCACAAGAGATCACATTTAACAAAACACTGTAGCTCTGTGAAATGAAATGACTGCAAAAGTTACATACATTTGCATTTTTTGCCACTTAAAACAGAAACTATGTTAAGAGAAATGGGTGAGAAATAGGAGGAAACAAGATGAAAAGTTTGTGTGAACATGCTTTCATTCTTGTCATTACAAGCCAAACTTTGCCTGCTGTTGATCAGACAACTCATCTAAAAGATCATTCACTGACAACTCTATCCTTGCTTTAGGTCCAAAACCTAGCAATGCACTAAGAAATCCCTTGCTGGTGTCACAGTGCTGGAACTCGACATTTGTACCAAATTTTTTAATACAAAATATTTTAAGATCTGAGCAAAGTCCATCTGCTAGCCCTATTGAGACAGCCTCCTGGCCAGTAAATATGTCACCAGTGAAAACGGTCTTGTGATTTACATCAAGCTTTGGTCGTCTTTCCTTCACTAAATTGACAAAGTTCTTTTGAATTTTATGCAACCTTTTTCTTGTAAAATCCACATCCTCAGATTTAAGTGGGCGGAAGGGGTCCATGCGCAACTTATTTTCACCAGCAGTGATGATCCGCCATTCAAGTCCTAAATAACATGGGCAGAAAGATGACAACAATAATTATTTTGTAAAGAAAAGAATCAGTTACAAATGCTAGGGTGTTAATACTTGGTGTTAGTAACCTCTGCTAGCCCAACATTTGGAGTTCATGTTGGAAGTTGAGTAACTTTACTTAAGTGTCAGGGGGTATTTAGCTGCATAACTACAGTAAGTAGGCAGCTCTCATAAGTGCACGTGGATTATTCTTAAGTTGCTTCATGGAACTAACCTCCCTTATGTGAATATATCTCTTAAAATTCAAACTTAAATATTATAATCAATGTCATAAATTTGTAATAAACCTCTGTCAGTTTGCATTGTCTTAAATCAGCAAAGCACTTTACCTTATCTGTGTTCTTTCGAATGTCGGACACCTGCTGTTTGCTTATTGCGGACTCTGATACCAAGTTTACAGCTTTTTTGCCGTTCTTGAAACACAACAGAATCGTTTGCTGTTCCTCAATGAATAACACAGCACACTTTCTTTTAACAGACATAACTTCACAAAATTCGGCAAGATTTCCGCAGAGGTCCCTACATTAATTATGCATGCATTTTGTGACTCAAGCTCAATTCGTTTTTGGAACAGGGTTAGTATGAGAGTGATGCATGTATAATTAATGTAGGGATCCCTGCGGAAATCTTTCCCAAAATTCTTTTGGTGAGAACGTGTAAACACGAAAAGTCAAGTGTGTATGTGCATACCACGCTCAAATAAAAACATAAGTATGGAGGGGAATACTGGACAAAATTGTCATTAGATCGTGTGCGGTGAGGCATTATATCGTACTACATGGTGATGTACCCGGTGATACTATATCGTACCCGATATGTTGTCTTATCGTAATAGCGATGCCATTATGTCGTACCACATGCTACTATATCGTGCCCGATAGTGTTATATCGTAACCGGTGTGGTGATATGGTAGCCGGATATGCTGCTATATCGTACCCAATAACGCTATATCGTAACCGGTGTGGTCTTATATTGTACCAGTGATGCCGTTTCATCGTACCATATGCTGCTATATCGTACGCGATAATGCTATATCGTAACCAGTGTGTTGTTATATCGTAGCAGTGATGCGGTTTCATCGTACCACATGCTGTTATATCGTACCCGACAATGCTATGTCGTACCCGGTAATGCTTCATCGTAACCCAAACTGGTCAGCGGCTTACCCCAACCTCGTTCCCAGGTGCTCTCTCCTCTGCCTCCCTTGTCGTTGGGAGAAAGACCCTGGAAGCGGCTGGTCATGTGACCACCTGTGACACAAACTTTTCCACTGGGGTAGAGTCAACAAATAATTTTTGTCAATCTCAACTGAAGCGAAAGAAAGGCGATCAGTCATCGATACATTCAACAACACACGGGCAAATACACCTTTGAATATTCTAAGCTTCACACAGGTCAAACGAAATATATTGAAGTGTCACTCTGATTTCAATTCCAGCCGGTCGATTTTAATATTAAGAAGTAAAACTGTAACTTTCGCTGTTTCATGTTGCCTGAATTAACCTCACAGCATATTGTTTGCTACCCAAAACGATGTTTTATTTACCATTTTGTAAAATATAATTCTAAATATAAACTGTCGAAAGGTAAACGGTCTAAATATAAACTTACATAAGCCTGATGCAGATGAAATTATGTCAACAAAACTGCAAATCATTTGCATGCTGCAAATCAGTGTAAATCAAAGGCAAGTCAGAATACTCGGCTAATCGGCTGTGTCACAGAAATACTTTTTCTGAACGTCCAAAATACCGCACAAAGAAGAAAATATTACCTCCGAATTCAAAGATTCAAGAGAATGATCCACTGGTTCCACTTCGATTCGGTACATGACGTTTTACATGTGCCAACCGTCGAAAAGTTTGTGCTCCATTCGGCTGCTGAATATCTTTGTGAACGAAAGTGTTCTATATTTTAGAGAAGACAGAAATAATGTAGCATTCTTCATCGGCAAAACTCTACTTCGAACCACGATAAAGCAGGTAGTTTTTAGCTACTACTCAAGGATTTGAAACCCACAAAGTTTGTCACAGCAACAAACAAAACACTCTGCCTCCCCTCCCTCACAACAGATCTTTTTACCACCCAGAATCTGGGTAGTAACGTGACCAGCCGCAGCCAGGGTCTCTCCCAACGACAAGGGAGGCAGAGGAGAGAGCACCTGGGAACGAGGTTGGGGTAAGCCGCTGACCAGTTTGGGTTACGATGAAGCATTACCGGGTACGACATAGCATTGTCGGGTACGATATAACAGCATGTGGTACGATGAAACCGCATCACTGCTACGATATAACAACACACTGGTTACGATATAGCATTATCGCGTACGATATAGCAGCATATGGTACGATGAAACGGCATCACTGGTACAATATAAGACCACACCGGTTACGATATAGCGTTATTGGGTACGATATAGCAGCATATCCGGCTACCATATCACCACACCGGTTACGATATAACACTATCGGGCACGATATAGTAGCATGTGGTACGACATAATGGCATCGCTATTACGATAAGACAACATATCGGGTACGATATAGTATCACCGGGTACATCACCATGTAGTACGATATAATGCCTCACCGCATACGATCTAATGACAATTTTGTCCAGTATTCCCCTCCATACATAAGGACTTGGAAGAAGTCCAGATAATCCATGTTCAACTGTAGAGGTTTGAATGGAGAGATCTAGGGATATGAACTTCCTGATGGCCAATACGTCACTGCTATGGAAAGGTGATAAGAACATGTGTTTGGGTTTTACTCCTTACAGCCATCTTGCCAACAGGGTAAAAACAATGGGAAATTTCCCCCATGCTTCCTAAAAATGGCAAATTGTACATCTTCTTTATACTGTTATCTCCTCTAAATTCAAGCTCCCTTCTCCTTGAAATTCTGAATCCCTTCCTGAGCTAACTGTTGATTATTTATGTCTCACGTAATCTCTGCTACGTTACCACTTCCCCTCACAGTTGAAGTTTACTGGCTTACCTAGTTTTTTTATGGTTTCTTCCATACCAAAGGTACCGGACAGGGCGCCAACAGAACCTACCAAGGAGTTAGGATCCACGAGAATTTCATCTCCAGCCAAAGCAAGCCAATACCCACCAGAGGCAGCAAAGTCCTCGACAAATGACACAACAGGAACAGCGTTAGCTGTGGATAAATTTCTAATTCGTTGATAAATCAAGTTAGACTGGACCGCAGAGCCACCCTTGCTGTTGATCTCGAGGCAAACAGCTTTAGGTTTCACTTTTTTCATGTCGAATGCCTTACTGAGTTGCTTTTCGACTGCCCGCAAGTTCAGTCCCCCGGTACGCGATGAAGCTCTTATTTTACCTTCCAGTCGAACAATTCGAACTACGTTCTTCGTACCCCATGACAAGTAGCTGCGAATTTTGTTCATCATTCCTAGTAGCTGCTCTTATCTTGCGTATCTAACGGCCTTCGCAACGAGGACCCAGCGTGCTCTTAAGCGTGAGTGTGCTCCTTAGCGTGATGCAAGCGTACTCTCGAAACCTCCGAAA
>OX419347.1:120000-202500 GCA_948470475.1 Galaxea fascicularis
AACCTTAACAGAGGGTAGTCAGCAGCGTCAACAGGCACACAGGAGACAACAGGATGTGAATGAATCTTATACTCGGGGGCAGAGAGCACAGCGGCAACAGGCTCATTTGTTAGCACAAAGGAACAGAGTGGAAATAAGTCAAGAATTGAGAAGGTACCCTTCAACTTACACATCACTTTTTAAAAAGCTGTCCTGCAGCTAGAATATTTTGGCACTCTTGATGACTGGCTCAGTGGCTTATTTTCAGTAGTCTTACTAAAACAGTGAAAGCGTTGAGCCACTTTGCACCTGTACCACAGCAAATCTTTTTCAAAGAGATTCAATGTCTTGTCCATTGTTCTGCCACTGGCGAGAAATGACTTGAATAACTATTGGTATAGTTTTAAAGCAATGTGTTCTCTATTGGAACTTGTAACCCCATCATTATTCTGAAGAAATGTACGAACTTTTTTAATTTTTGAACTGTACAGGACAATTTACAGCAGTAATTTGTGGGTGGAAGGAGTTACTCAGGAGGGTCGTCCACGGCAAAGAGAAATTTGTAAGTAATGGGTCAATGTCATCTCATCTACATTGTCTGCCTCCATAAATATTGACAGACTCCAAGGTTTTTTTTTTTTCAGACGTGAACTGCTGTTAAATCCTATGTCAGGTCGATAGTGATTTGTGAATTTTTAATATTTTTGTTGCAATTTCGTTTTCCACCCGTAAATTCTGCAACTTAATATTCAAGGCTTCTAAATAATTATTATTTTTCTTGCTTTTTACAGCCCCAGAGTTTTTTCGAGTAAATCCTGCCTGTACACACCGCCTCATTCCTTGGCTTACCAGGGATTTACGAGTATTGCTAAATGACGAGGAGAGCCATGTTAGTTTTGTACTTGAGGTTATCTTGTCCCTGATTACCAAGTATGTAATCATTTTTGTCACTGCTGATACCATAAATTGGAATTCTCAATAGCAGAGAATACTGAGAAAGTGAACTAATAGAAATGTAAAACAGTACTGAATACAGATGCAAAGAAAATTCAAATGATAAGAAAGGTTGAAAGTAGAGTCTGCCATAAGTCTCCCATCTTGACTGCTGTAAGGTTACATTTCGTGGGAGTTCACGGAAAACCTACATGCATAACAGTCTATCTTACAGTAGTTTAACTTCTCCATCTGAGTAGCTAGTAGAATGCACTGGTTCCTTAAGTATGATCTGCGCATATCTTAGCTGCAATGTGATACCACTATGTTGCTGTGTGTGTGCGTGCTTTGGTGCCTGTTCTTGTTTCTGCTGCTATTCTTCTCACAGGTATACGTACCGTTATTGTATCTCTCAGTTAGTACGCGCGCTGTGATTGGTCAATTTTGCGGGCCGTATTCTCCTGTACGGCCCGCTAAAATTGAAAATTTCTTTTCCCACGCGCCCGATTATCCTTAGAGATATAATAAATATCTTACTAACCTCGTTTTCTCGGTCCTTACTGTAAGTTACTGATACTCGTTTTTCCCCGTTGATTTATGGCCCGCGCGCTTCGCGCTTGGGCAATAGGCGAACGGGAAAAAACTCGGTCCGTAACTTACAGTACGGACTTCGAACTCAGTTAGTAAGACTGAGGTATATATCTTCCCAACATATAGAGGAATTTTTCGGATTCCAAGGTAACAATTTCATTGCTCTATGTAATTCCAGGATTGATCTCAGTTCTGAAGAGTTTTGCGGTCATCTGCGGCCCTTTCTGTTTGACAAAACAGAGCATTTCATCCACGAGTTTGTAAGCTTTGCTCGCTCACCATTTGACATGAATACTTATGATAGCCGTGCGCAGTACGGTTGGCCCGATGAGTCACGTGAACAAGTGAGAGACACACCAACAGTATTCCACAGTCACATTGCAGGTTGGGGTTATTTCTTTGGGCGTATGTACTACTATATTTAATTGTTGAGGCTACCTAGAAGAGCTTTTCAGTCACAGTATGAATAAGAGCAAAGGTAACAAAAATTAATGAGTGACCAAATTGCAAATAAATAAATTGAGATAAGATGTGAAAGCCTAATAAATACATTTGGAACTATTGATTGGACATCTTTTATGTCATCCAAGCTTTGGTTCCATGGTAAGATCTTTGGCCTAGTTGTCTGACAGAATTTCAAATCAAGATTGTTTTTAGATCTAAGATTTCTATTGTGGACTTAAGCTCTTTTTTTTTCACTAACTAACCAGGTCCTTGGTGTTGCAGGCAGGTAAACCCTGTATACCGAATTCATAAAGACAATCTTTCCAAACCAGTCTATCTTGAATTGGGAGCCAACGCAGTGATTTAAGGCCTTCTGAGAAAAGTTAAACGACTCTGACCTAACATCAGTGCATTACAGACTGTAGGGTGATCTTCACTTCCCCTTTTCTAGGTTGGCAAAGCCCAGTGCCAGGTCCTTCCGGGGTTTCTCTGTTGGAATTTTCTCAAGAAGACTGGAACACAAATTCTTCAGTGCCTCAGAATGAAATTACCAGCTGGTCTCCCCGCTCATCCCCAGGCACAATCGCTTTGAATGCGCCAAGATTTTTGGGGAGTGTCACCATTTCGTCATCTAGTTCGCGCTCGTCGTGGATTGAGCATTCAGATAGCGATGAACCTTCCAATGGTTCTTCGTTTTTGAAAGGTAAGAGAAAAGGACCGAATAGTGAAAGGGCTACTGTGGAATCTACTGAGGAATCCACTGAGGAATCCACTAAACAAAAAAGTCGCCGGTGTCATAGACATTCCCACAAACGAAGGCATAAACATAAGCGAAAATACAAGCCCGAACAGTCATCAAAACACAAGTCAAGAAGACATTCAAACAGCTTGGTTGGAGAGTCGACCATGCCAGGTCGAATCGGTCATGTTTCTGTCGATATTTCTCCTTCAGACAACCTAGTAGAGGTTATTGTTGTTAGTGATAGTAGTGATTCTCCGTTTTGGTCCGGGACTTGTCGTAAATCTGGCCGCGGTGATCTTGTAGCGAAACGGTCTCCACCGAGATCTAAGAGTAAAGAAAAAAATGTTTTAAAACAGGAATTTAGTCATTGGTCCCGCTCAAAGTCCAGGGATAAAGGAAAACATCGATCACAATCTCACTCCAGATATTCAGAATCCTATTTGCGACGAGATCGTCATTCACCTTCAGAAAGACACGGGAGGCGGCGGTCCCACGATCGTTCTCAAGAAATGAATTATTTTTCAGTCTCACAAGAAGTCGCAACAGAGAAGAAAAGAAAAAGTTGTGATCAGTCGCGATCTCAATCGAGACACTCAAAATCACACTCGCGGGAGGCACGTCCCTTGAAAAGGGAAAGCCCATGGCATCGTGATAATCGCGATCCTTTAAATTCAGAATCGGATTCTTCGATGACTTCGAGCCTTAAGAAAGAGAAATGTCAACGAGGAAGGAGTAGATCGCGGTCTCGTTCTCCAGGTCTGTCGTACCGTCGATCAAAACGGAGGTCAGGTTTCAAGGCTCAAGCAAATAAGTTTGAAAGAAGTAGAAAAAGTTCTCGAGAGACATCGACAGAGCGGCGACGAGCGACCTCGTCGTCGCATTCATCTGTGCCATTTTCGCACAATCCTGGGTCATGTTCTCGCAGAATACTCTCACGGGAGCAATCGCCTATATTACAAGTAGAATGTTTTATGCGACCGCACTCTTCTCAGTCACCCTCACCAAATCAAGTGGCTGCGTCTCTGGAGTCACGCCGTGTATCGCGTCTTCGGTCTCGCCCCAAGTCAACATACAAAGTTTCTACAGTTTCATCTGCCCCAGAGTCGAAAGAATCAATGTCTTGTAGCAATGATGACATAAAGAAAGAAATTAAAGATTTAGAGCTCCGTATCACTGCGGATAAGAAGCGTCTTTTGCGGCTTCTTATCAAACAGGAAAGGAATAAGGAAACGGAAAGTGTCCCTTGTACAGAGAAAGACTGTTAACTTTAATCTGTACACTCTTAGTGTTCGCGTACTGCTCTTGTTCAAGTGCACTTACTGGATCCTCGGACGGAGATGTTTTCTGGCCACATCGAGAAATCAATCTTATGCGGCCTTTCAGAGAGGAATACGAGACACGTCTTTGTCTACCCGCTTCTTTCCCCGAGCAGTCCGACTCTCAAATGAAGCCGGCTGTGTGTAGGTGTCACGAAATCTATGTGACTGTAACTTCCAGGGGAAGAACAAGTGAACTACGATTTAAAAGAATCGGGTAAAAGTTAGAACTGTTCGTTTAGATAATGGTCTATTTATTTCATACAATGAACAAAATACACAAAATTGACGTGACCGCCTCGGTTAAGAGTGACTTATTTTTTATAAGAGAAACTGAAATAGCTATCCTTAACCAAACTAATTCGCTCAACAGCTCAAATTAAACGAAGTCCTTCAAAGCGGCCTAATAGGCAAACTGACTTCTTATAGCAGCTTAATGACGGAACCATGCATGCCAGAAAATATTTCTTTCTTGTTGTTTAATTTGTTATGGTTTTCATCGCTCAGGTCACATCTAAAGGATGCCAATATTGTTCGCAAAAAAAGAAAGCCATTTTAGATGGTTGTCAAGATTTTAAATTTTTTTTAAAAAGTACATTCAACACAAATACTGCATTTTCCTTCGCAACGGCATCAAACTGGTGTCTCGCGGAGGTCTTCCTGCCAAGCCACCACAGAAATTTCAATACTTGTGTCTGGACGTTTACTGAAAGGAAAAGATACGGGCTCGCGTTAATGTAGTTGTCAAGTACTCTTTGCTGGGCGAGGGCAATCTACAAACTAACCGTAGAAAAGGCTCGCTTCTTACTGTGTGAATCCGAAAACCGTGAACACTTTGATTTGATTTTGACATTTCCCATTGTGCAGCAACCAATCAGAAGCAACATGAAACCACAACCTAATTACCACTACTGTTTCCGGTTTAGCTTTCTCGCGCGTGATTGGCTTTTTACTTGAAACACAATGACATTCCATAAATTTTTCTAGTGTACGCGGTTTTCGGATTTTCACAGTAATACTTGTTTTTAATTGGTTTAAGTCGCGAATAGTATTGCAAGTGACGATTTGAAAACTCGTTAGAAATTAAAAACCTACCCGTTAATTTTATTCCCAGAAACGATGGTTCAGTTATATAACATTCGATTAAATTATCAAGCGATCAAGACAGGTCGCAGAGGATTATTTTTTGGTGAGTTTGGGAGGGGGCGATCTCTCACCGTTCAAAAACGGATCACTTACCTTTCTTCCTTCCTTAGATTGTGACGTTCAATTATCGCATGAAGAACACTTGCGTCTGGGCGAACTGCTCTACTTAATCGCTGCAGAAATAAAAATACGATATCAATACATCGTTATCTTTATCTTTGTTTTTTTCATGCCATACAAAGTGAAACCGTAAGTTTGGCCAAAGCCAGAGGCTTAAATGGCTTTTGGTCAGAGACAAAGACTATTTTACAAAGAACAGTAGACTAAGCTAGATAACAAACTTAAATAAAGAAGATAGGTACTTGTAGACTAATAGAAATGCAAAGCTAATGACAATAATCCAGGTATGTCAGAAGTTCAGAAGAATATTCACTAATGGTAGCTCAAAGATTTGATTCAGGCTTAAGAAGTACGATTTAAGCTTCTTTTTGAAGTTGCTGATGGCAAGACTGTTGCGCAAAGTCAGAGGGATATCATTCCAAATAGTTGGGGCTTGGGAGCAAATAGCAAATTGATACCTACGCGAGAATTTGTGTAGGTTGAGACGAGAGCGAGTTAAATAATCATGAAACTCACGATTAAGATGTAGAAGCGAAGAAAGGGAGGCAGGCACAAGGCGATTAAAATATGAGAAAACAAAACAAGAGACGTGGAATTTATAGAGCAAGTGGAGCGAAAGAATATTGAGCTTGGAAAAGAGATGTTTAGAATGTGTTCGTGGAGAAGAAAATGTAGTAATACGAATGGCTTTCTTTTGTAGTACATAAAGTGGTTCGGGGTAAGAGGCAAATGTGGACCCCCAAATCAAATTACAATAATTAATGTATGGTAAGAAAGGGAATTATACAAAGTTTTTAGGGTATCCCCGAGGGTAGATATCGTCTTGACTTATGTAAGATTCCTATAACCTTAGCAACCTTATCACAGACAGTAGTAATATGATGTTTCCATGAAAGATTTTCATGAATAATGATTCCAAGAAACGTACATTTCTCCACCCGAGTGACCGGAGTGTTATTTACATAGATGTTAACTTCGGAGAGAACAATCTGTTTACGCCGTGGATGGAAGATAATAAATTTGGACTTGTCGGGGTGGATCGTAAGCTTGTTTGCATTAAACCAGGAAGAGACATGAGAAAGCTCTTGATTAACAATGTTTACTGAAGTAGCCAAATCTTTATGTCAAGTTATTGGAATGAATGAATGGATGTTTACACCCCAGGTACTATGGGCAAATGTGAATAGACCACTGTAATTTGGGGGAGACCTTAAGCACAAGGGGTTTTTCAGTGATACAGTTTTCTTAACCAAGCCCAGTTAATAGAACGATGTTAAAGAGGGAACACTAGTGACGTGAGTGCTTAAACTAAGGATAGGTGGTGATGGTTCCGCTGAGATCTCGGGCACCTTTGGTGGATGCATTGCAACTCGGTTCAACAGAATAATGTTGTAATGACTTATAAGCTACTGTTTACCTCTCTAAATGAACCCTTTCGATGGACAATCTCAGAGATGGCTCGAATTGGAATCACCAAAAAGGAGCAAAAGGCCAACATCCAAGCTAGGGCTTGGGCCCAGTCAGGATACACATATCCACCGTAAGCGATTCTTTTCCACTGCGTGATACTTCCCAAGAAAATGAACTGTCATATTCAAGAAGGGAATTGCTACTTAAGAAAATTTCTTTCCAGCATTTGCGCTTTTAAGTTTTGTAGTAATTATTATGTAGTTGCCTGTCAGGATGATGGCGGTTACAAATCCTCCAACGTTATGAGACTGGGCCCGAGTCTCCGACCACGCTTCAAAGGTGTAAATCTCATGAAATCTGTACAACACTTAGCGTGCTGGTGGCTTCCAAGGTTTTTAAGAGGTAACTGCAAAACTTAACTTACTGAAGTGCAACATTTTATAGTTCAAAACATTCCGTGTCGTTCTAGCCTGCGTGGCAGGCGCTAGAAAGGGGAAGGGAGAGGGGAAAATTGGGCGCGCGCGAAACGCGCGGAGCGATGGAGAGGGGAAGAGGAAGCGCCTGCAGCCAGCCCATTGTTTATTTCTTCTCGCCCCCTCATTAATATGCAAACGGTTAACATCCACGACTGTCTGCCTGTCAAATGTCAGCCATCATGACTTTCATTCTCAAATGGCTTCCAAAACATCTCGACCAATAGGCCATTTCCGAGTTCATGTCTACCTCCTCTTCAAAGCGAGTCTAAGTGCGAAGTTTTTGTGATGGTAATTAGTTCTACTTTACATATGAATGAAAACTAATTTTCATAACAAAAACTTGGCACTTAGACTCGCTTTGAAGAGGAGGCAGACATGAACTCGGAAATGGCTTATTCGAAGGTCGTATCAGACAATGATTGACACATAATTAAAAACGAACCAATGGCGATTTTTCGTTCGTCGGCGAACGGGAAAGACGAAATAAACAATGGATTAGCTGCAGGCGCTTCCTTTCCCTGCTCCCTTCCCCTTTCTAGCGCCTGCCACGCAGGCTAGTGTCGTTCCATCAGTAAATAAAGCTAAAAACGCAAAGCTACTGAAATATTCTTAACGTAATGCACCTATCAGTGTCAAGCCCGAGGGGGGGAGGGGGCGGTCGGGCATAGGGTGGGGATTTTCACATTTTCTGAAAAAAAATTATCAGAATCCCCACCCCCGGGCAAAAAATAATTGTCAAAAGTATCAAAATCCCCCACCCTAGGCGGTCATATACCCTTCAGTCCTTGTTGCACACAAGAGGAAAGCAATAAAATTCCCCACCCTGGGGACGTGATGTTCGATCAAAATCCCTATCCTAGGGATATACGTGACAATCAAATTCCCGTGGGTTGCCCGACCCCCCCCCCCCCCTTGGGCTTGACACTGATAGGTGCATAAATATTTGAGACAAGAAATATAAGTGATAGAAACCGACGTTTCGGTGCATCTTCGCCATCATCAAGGTTAGATAATTAACGATAAAAAGCAGTTTGTGAAGATGGTAAGTTGAAGCCAATTTGCATAAACCGTTTATTATCATTAATTATGTAATCTTGATAGTGGTGCAAGATGCCCCGAAACGTCGGTTGCTATCACTTTCTTATAACGTAAATATCATTGCTGATAATTTTTAGGTGGGTGACACAGTTTTGGTCGCTTTCATTCATTTATTTATTTACCAATTTATTTCTTTATTGTTCTTACCGTCCCAACTGTAGGTGTTATATACTTCCAGCAAATTCGAAAATACAGGTTTGGCCTTTTCCCGATCATTGAATAAATGTTTTCGCAAAACCTTTCCACACCTGCAAATATATTTGGGAGGTGCTTTTTTTTATTTGATCAGTTTTCAAGACGTGGAGGGGCTTGTTTATAATGCGCTTTTCTTACGACCTCCATTTAAGAATAGTATAATTTAAGTTTAGGTATTCAACTGTGCATCGATGAGCGTCGACAAGATGACCTTTGAACCTTTGGCATCATCTATACACTACTCCACGAGAACATCTTGAATATAAATACCTACCATATCCCCAACTGACGGCTACAGCCTCAAAGATGACCACAAAAACCAGCGATAAACCAGCGCTCTGGCTGTCAATTACATTCAGAACATAGATTCCTCCCTGAAAAAAATGTCGAAGAAATTTAGCAACGACTACTTGTTTTGTAGTAAGGGAAGCAGACATAATCTTTTCTAATATTGGAATGTCGATCCAAAAAGGCGCACAGAACATTGATTCTACCATGGTCACATGGTGTTTGAGAATTCGTAGTACGTCGACGCTGTGGATTTGAACGACTAAAATCATGCACATTTCATGGCCGAAGTGTTTTGTTGCTCGATATGTTTACCTTAGTGACACATGACAGTCCAATAAGATATGATGTGGCACACAAACTCAGTAGCACGAGTCCTTTGTATGGACGGAGGTTGGTGAAACTGTCCATTAATGCTGCCATGATTGTTTCAGTAAAAACAAACTAGATGTTGATAGATAAAGAAAAGGGCAATAAGATTAATAGGTGTATTGCTACTGGCATTTATTGTCCTGAAAACAGCGATGGGAAGAGCAAACGATCTGAAAACGAGGGGCTGGAGCTGCTGAAACAGCGGTTTAAGTGACGACATGTGCTCACCTGAGTTCCAAGTCCAATGGTAAATAACATGAAGAAAAACATTACAGCCCACACGGAGGATCCTGGCATCTGGGCAATACCTTCTGGATATGCCACGAAGCCAATTCCGGGTCCTGAAATGATTATAATAGGGTAGGGGGTGGGGGTAGTACTTTCAAGGTTTTTTGTCTCCAAATATTGTGGCTTTAATGCATCTCAGAAAGGTGTGTTCAAAAGTGACGTGAAAGAGTAACACTTAATTTGTTCAGCCTACTGCAAAATCGTATGAAGTGGACGTGTAATTCTAACTATTGTGTCTATGAACAAGCGCCATTTAAGACTGACTGACTGACTGCCTGCCTGCCTGTGATTGATGGATGGATGTATGGATGGATGCCGGGATGGATGGATGGATTGATTGATTGATTGGCGCCTCGTGTAGTTGTCCACTACAAAGGGGTCTACGCATGCTCACTAGTGTGTGTGCCGTTCATCTGGAGAATGCATTTACTCAGGAGCATACATACAACTTTACTTCGGATCGTAGTGACGCAGAGGTTTGCTGGTATCTCTGAAATTAAATCCTAATACATGTACTGATGTATATAATGATGTAGATACAAAGGCATAAAATTACTATTAAGTTATTATAACAGGTTCAAAAGATAACTGCAAAAAATTATAAATTAATAATTGGCGCGAGTGGAAAGTGCTTCCTCTTGTAAAAAGGCAGACATTCTGAGTCAGTATAAGGTCTTGACATTTCTCACCTGAGGATACCACCTCTGATACGTCTTTTTGAAGTGTGTGAGCCATAAAACCAATCACACTGAAAATGGCGAACCCTCCGAACAAACTTGTCATGCAGTTTATGGTCGAAACAACTACAGCGTCCCTAAAAATATGAAGTATCCACAGCTCAACTTTGAGACGCCCTCCTGAAAAAATCTGGTTTAGGCCGGAACATCTAGTATGTGCAGCACTGAAATACATTCGAGAGTCAAGACCTCCCACAACAGGAAACACTCGTTGGTGAGCACTTTTTTTCTCCTTGTGAGACTACTATGCCGTGTTCAAACTGAAGACTGTTCAAATGGTACACCGGCTAGATGAATCATCATGGAGGAAGACAAACCGCTACTGCGCATGCGAAGCGGCTCAAGAAACAGTTTGATTTGGATTGTGGACACTGCCTAGATTATAGATCTCTTGTACGTTATTTCTCTCAATCAGTCGCTGTCCAGTCAATGATCGTACATTGTTTCTTTCCTTAGTCTCTCCTTCCTCTACTCTCGTTCATAGCTTTCTTGTCTATTTATTTGTTTCTTCTTTTTTTTACCTTTCACAGTTGTTGTGAAATTTGTTGTAGCTGGCAAAAGTGATCAGTCCTCCTAGAGCAACACTCAACGAAAAGAAAATCTGTGATGCAGCGTCGATCCAAACCTAGAAATAAACATACCAAAGCAAATTTAGCATTGAAACCTCAACTGAGAAATACTTGTTATGTAAACCATAGTTAGCAGAGGGTTCCCCTCTACTAACTATGTTTCAATAGTCTTGCCACATTCATTATCGAGCAAATCATCTATTTTTGAGACCCCAAACCCTTTTCAAAGGGTAACCTTGATTTGCAGGCCTCTCTATAGTCTTACCGGCCTTACAGCTCCAAATTCACGACGAGACAAACGGTCTGTTTTCTACAGAGACAGCAAACTTAAGTCAAATGAAAAGAGATTGTACCTGAGGTTCCAGTAGCTTGTTGAAGTCAGGTTTGAGGTAGAAAATTATTCCATTCACCGCACCGGGAAGAGTGGCACCTCTGATGAGCAAGGCTAACAAAATAATGTACGGGAATGTGGCGGTAAAATAAGCGACCTGTGGAAAGGTAACCGGAAAACATTGGGATGGAATCAAATGTCAACCGACTACATTGGATTTTGTTTTACCACCGAACACCCATCCTTATTTCATCACAACAGTTACCAAAAATTTCCGCTGAGAGACGGGAAATAAACAAATTCTTGCCCAAAATTGATCTCCCGATACGACGGAAAGATGACTTTGCCTGTTTGTACATTTCTATCTTTCTGTCTTTCATTTATATATGGCAACTTGCGATATTGATTCAGGAGTTGATTTCTTCTTTGTCAGTCGCTTTTCCAACTGAATTTCCTCTGAGTTTGGCATGTTGTGTACTCACCTTACCAGAGGACTTGATTCCTTTATAAAGGCAAAAATACACAACTGTCCATGCGATCAACAGAGTAGTTGCCAGCGGTAAACGTATTTCACCTGGTTCATCGATTCCATTTGAAAGGTTGAGGATGTAGCGCCTTGGAAACGAATATGATATAAAACTTAAATACACCTAGAGATCCTCTGAAATAAAAGCGAATGGTGTCTATGGTTATTAAGGAGCAGTGCGACATTGAAAACATCCCTTCTGTCATTATTTATTGTTTATTTTAAGAACGCATTTCAACTTATTCTAAAATCGTTGTTAGCTTTATTGTCACTCTATAATCAGTACATTGTGTCGGTGACTGACACAAAAAATTGAACCAAACTGATTGCCATGGTTACCAAAATAATACATACATTTTCCTCGTTTGTTCAATATTCAACAGTAGAAATCAGATAAGTCTTTTCTCAGTGTTTTATCACACAAAGGCTATAGGTTAGTTGATTAAAATGAATGGGAAAATGTGGGGTGACCATGCTTGCTATTGAAAGGACTTGAAACAGTCTGCCCGACCGGTACGAGTAAAGATGACAACAAAACTCTTTCAGTTCATTTTTTGAATGCAGAGAACACATAAACAGATAAAACGTTGCAACCATGGAAACCGTAAGGAAGAGAAATTACGCATATTGAAGGAAGAGAAATTACTGCACCAAGGAAAGGAATAATTGTATATTCTTTTAAAACAGATGTACAGCATCAAGCAGTATTGACCCAAAACATTGCTTGGGTACGTGAGACCTCGGGAACGAGAAACATGGCCACAATGAAAACGACAAACTCTATATCATGTCAAGAATAGGTGTCCCGGCTTGCCTTGGCTCGATTCCGCTTTCCCTGTTCCGGGATGGTAACAGCCGAACACTTTGAAACTACATCTAACACCAACAAATATATTTAACTTACTCCCAGAATTCCTCACTTGGAGAAGCAACCTTGATCGTACCGTTAAACAGCTGACCAAGTGCACCGGAGTTGTAGGTAAAATTACCCTGCGTCGAGCTAAAGAAAAAATAAATACAAACGGTATTGTCTCATACCCCGTTAACTGCACTTCTAAATAAAATGTGTCTGAGGGGGATATGATGTAAAAGCTCTTATCAAATGCCGCTATTGACACACTGGTTTGCTTTCACACATCAGTGTGCTGAAATAGCCGAATGACTAATGAAAGTACTAAGTGATATTACATGCATTGAAACCCACGTTCCAAAGTTTTTTTTAAGGGTGTTACGAGACGCTTCAACTTTGCACGAGTACGATTTAGCCTGCTTGGACAAGTAATGTGTGGTCACCCTTAATATTTACTTAATCATCGGATTTACGTAACACGGAGGTAATACTTTCTCATCTAGTCATCGCCTGCATGGCTGGCAGGTTGTCTCAGTGTATGGCCGCAGTTTCAGCTGACGGGCTTTGCTTTGTACAAGCAATGCTACTAGCTTTGCCAAGGGCGGTAATACAGTTGAACTCTGTTATTTCGAACTCGGATTTTTCAAATTCTCCGCTATTTCGAACTAATGTTCATTTCCCTTAGTTTTGCCCCGTTTTTTTAAATTCGTTTTACTACGCGGCTTAATTCGAACTCAGTTATTCGAATTCCCCGCATATACGAACTAATTTTTTGTTTCCTTTGGACTTGTTTCTACCCTTTTATTTCGATCGAAGTTTAATTAAAAAGGTGGTTCACAAACAGATGCTGCCAGAACACAGTGTGACCATTGTCTTTGTCCCCGGCGGCGCACAATTCGAATTGCACAAAAAAATAATGATTTTCTCTTTTCTTTGCGACTTCGAATTAACGGTTTAACGTTACAGTGGTTTTACTGAAGTCCATAGACACTGGTTGGAGCAAGGAAACTGAGACCCTTCTCCGTGGTATGCACACTACCGGAGATTGATATTGTACCTGCAAAACGCTGTGTTCCAATCGTTTCCGCATGATTTCCAAGGCACTTCTGGCGAAAACGAGTGATAGAGGTAAAGAAGGCTCCATGCGATCACTACGTTGTAATAAACGGAAATCAGGAACGAAGTAATAACCATTGCCACTCCAAGACCTGCAAATGTTTAAAGTAGTTATTAAACATTGCTGAACAGTTGCTTCGCAGTGACGCAAAGAGTTCTGGGGTCCTTACCGTTTACACGGAAAACCCTGGTTGGAAAATCAAATGTACATACCCTTCCATTTGGAACGTTTCAGAAATTATGGGCCATCGGCTTATACACGGCACTTTCTTTTAATTGAGAGCTTCCCAACTGATACCAGTACATTTTGTGATTTATAATGGTAATTGAACTGAGTGGAGTGCAATTTGGTCTGAAATCATACGCGTGATTTCAAAATCGAACGAGCGCGCAGCGCGAGTTCGATTTGAAATCACAAGTATGATTTTAGACCAAAATTGCACGACACGAGGTTCAATTACCACTTTATTACCCCCATTTTGAAATCACACAGGTTTTTGTCAATAGTAATATTTATTTAACGTTCACTTTAGGATTTTGATGGGCTTTATATAAGGATGTGATTTAGAGCAAAAAATGGTGCAATTTGGGAATAAATTGCACTGTCGAGAGCCAATCAGATTTCATGAATGACGAGTGATTTCCAAATGGGTGTCATAAATCAGATTTATCTGTTTTTTGTTTGGATAAGCTGCAGCATTGAATATTTACGCCTAAAATTTCCATCCAGATGCGGATGCGGTTGCGGAATTACAGCGAGATCTGGAATTTGTTTGAAAAGCGAGGTCAGGGAAGCACTCCACTTCTCCTACTTCACTCCAAACAGCCTTAACAGTTGTACGCTTCCCACAGTTTTTGAATGTTGTGTTATTATTCGAATGTCTGTTCTTGGGAAGGATTAAGACGATAAAAGAAAACAATAAGTTTGATAAGTTGCAAAATATTGTACAAGCTCGCTGCAGAATTGTTTTTGTTTGGAATACATTACATACCTTTCAACACGGGGCAAACCACTGCCCAAGCTTTGACGGCACCGACGCTCAGGTACTGTCCGAGGGCCAGTTCAAGATAAAACAGTGGAATTCCACAGGTTACCAACGTCAGGAAATATGGGATAAGGAAAGAGGCTTTGAAAAATAAACCTAAACGTAAGTATGATTCCGAGTTGTGACACACCTAACTTCAGTTCACTTTCAAACAAACACACCTCACAGCTCACTGGGGTAAGGTGAGGGTACCAAGAGAATGAGAGTTTTTTGCCTGATTAAGTTTGCAAAGCTGTATCTGTGTATTTTGTTTGTGGAAACCGATAAATAGTTTGTTGTTGTAGTTGGAAGAGCTTTGGGGAGTGCCCATCCCTGTGGTTGAACATGCATCAAAACACAAGCGTTGAACCCGTCCACAGGTCAAAACTTGTTTGTTTTTACTTTTGGTTTGATCTTTGTAGTGGTGTGGTATACGGTCCTCAGAAGCCGGCTGTCTGTTTTCACTGACTACTCGGTCGCCTTAGGCAACCCTGTGATACGAAAAATAATTTCCTATTTTCCATGTTTCACTTGTACCTCATAAATGGTTTATTTGTCATTGCGTTTGTGATGAACTTCCTGAGTTGACACATGTTGGACACACGTGTATGCTAATCCTGTGGCACTGCCTTGGATACCTCTTACTAACCGAGTTTGAGGTTCGTACTGTAAGTTACTTTCCCGTTCACTTATGGCCCAAGCGCGAAGCGCGCGAGCCATAAATCACCGCGAAAAACCAAGAACCGTAACCTACAGTACGGACCGAGAAAACAAGGTTAGTAAGATATTTATTATATCTTTGAGGTTAATCGGGCGCATGAGAAAGAAAACTTTCAAATTTAGCGGGCCGTACACTGAAAGTAGGGCCCGCAAAATTGACCAATCACAGCACGTACTAACAGAGATATAATAAGAGGTTAACTTAATTTGAGTTCATATCTACCGTTCCAGATTTGAGTGTACGACTAGGTTAGGACTTTCGTATGCGTCACTGCTTCCTGTACAGTATATTTAACGCTTTTCAGGTATTAGGATATAAACTACTTTACCTCCACCATTCTTATAGCAAAGATATGGAAATCTCCAGATGTTTCCCAACCCAACAGCATAACCGATGCACGACATAATAAAGTCTGCTTTTGTGGTCCACTTTTCGCGTTCTTCGCTCTCATTGAAGCTCCCGCGCACCGTTTGAGAGATGGGGTGAACCTTGCTTGACATGTTAGCGGTCTCAAGTGTCGATATCTCTCAATATATCATCGTAATCTTTTGCATTTTTCAAGATCCGACCTCCATTACCGAAATGGGGCGAACACGCTACTGACATCACAGAGGGTAATGAGATAATTTTCAGATTCAGCTCGCTCAGCGCGCGAAACACTAAGTTCAATTAGTAGCGCAGGTCACGGTGACGTAAAATAAAACAGTGAGTCAACAGTCGATTTTATTTGAAAAATAACACCATAGCAGTGCAAAAATTGCAATAAAGTTCTTTACTTGTCGACAGTGAAATAAAATAAGTCACAGTAATATTAACTAATAAATTGTTAACTAACGGTACAATCATGATATCATTTGCTACCTTTGTTTGTACCTAGAATCTTGCATTATACGCACGACCATTTGTCAAAGTTGTGTATTGACAAAGAAACTATAAAAAAACGACTGAAATTGGGTTTGAAAACAAGTTGAAGGCGTGTGAAAAGGAAAAAAATCGGAAAAAAGGGCGAGTGGTATGGATATAAAGCGAAATATCAATATTGATTTTCATTTGTCAACAAGTTTAGTCTCAGTATTTCTCTTTTAAAAAGGCCCCATCGCGGTATAATCTTAGGAATTCAAATAATGACAAACACTTACTTAGTCATCTTTGTTTCAAATCCAGAGCAACAGTTGAAGACAGGTTTTTTTTGTAGCTCTACATTGAAGCTCTTGGTTTCAGACGAGCCAAGACCGTTCATGTTTTCAGAACAAAGTTGAAAAAGTATTATCTTCGTTTAGTTTTATCATAGCTTTTGTATTTGTTTTTATCTTATAATATAGAATTTTCTAACTTAATCCCTTGTTATTTTTTAGTTACACTCATTTTAGAGCATCAAAAAATGTTTTCAGGAAATGGCATCATCCTTCTTTGCGTCCATTACGCTTAAGTGTAAGCTTTATCGCTCCCCTGACAATCTTTGCAAACCAATAAACGTTAATTGTATCCAGCACAATGCATGTGGAAATCCAGTAGAAGCTTACAAGCCCACCCAAACTCCTTTGCTCTTGGGAGCCCCATACCGAGAAGCACTTGTAGTAATATATCGGCATTATTGCTATCCGGCAGAGGAAAAAGGATGCTCCCATAGCATAGCCATTGGTGACAAAACTACACGAAGACCGTGGGTGACCGACAGCATCAAAGAACCACCTCGTAAAAAAAAAAAAAAATGTCAAAACAACGAAACTTTCTTTCTGGTCAGTGTCAATTTTATAACCCCAAAATTATAGTCTAAATGATAAGAAGCACAATTAAGTAAACGTTAGAAATATCTTGTATCTTGTACAGCATTACTGCAGATATTAGAAAATGGGAAACTATCATTCAAAAAGTGTTTAAGTTTGAGATTGGGTCATTCAGGTTCCCAAGGCGGAAGTGGTGGGGTGGGGGCTCAAACAGACGCTTGGGTAGGGAGGTGCGGCCTGGGCGCTCAAACCCTGACCCTGTTTAAGACACAACTCTGATTTCCTTATGCCGTTAAAGACAGAATTCAGACTTTTCAAAGACAACAAATAAATAGAGTTTTGCCGTTACCACTTATCTTTTTTGGAGTGTAATAAGCTGTAATTATCAAAGTCAAGGGAAGCCCACCATTAACTGGCAGCTTGTTGTCAGGCTTCTACAAACAAACATCTAAGTTCATCCTGTTTAAGCCATTAGGTCATGTAGTGATACCCTGTTTAAGACAGACAGTGATGAAATAGATACCCTGTTCATGACAAAACACCCTGAAAACCATACCTTAGCAGGGCGCACGTCCCCGTTAAGGCCATATAAGGTCTTTCTCTATCACTCTACTTGTTTTTATGTCAAAATTATTTTCATTACTCACCTTTGGTTTACAAATGGTGTGGAAATCTCTGCAAGTTGACGAACATTTGCAAAGTAAGGAAGAACCCCATAAACCTGTGAAAACCAGACAGATTAAACCTTTAGTGATGCCCTACTTTGTGGAAAACACAAATATTACATCTGATGCATGTATCATCACATACCTAAACACCAAGAAGTGGGTTGAAAAACTGAGGCCAGCATGGTCAACGTTTTTTTTTTTATCAACTTCCAGGTGTTTAGATATCTAGCTAAACACTTTGTGTTTATCATGTACAGCTTCCCAAACCATCAATAATTATTGGGTAATTCAGAGCAAAAGCTCACCAAATTTTAAGATAACAAGAATTGCAAATTCAAACCTCCTTCATAGTTCTGTAGTGATTTCCTTTGTTTTCTCTTTGTCAAAAAGATTATCAATGAGTTTGAGAAGTAAGAATCCTCTAATTATATCAACATGTCAAAACCACTGCAACTTATTATACAAACATAAAAATCAAATAATTATTGATAACTGATTTCTGTGTGTTAAGGGGGGGGGGGAAGGGGACAAGCTAGTTGGTGGTTTATCTTACTAACCCAAAATGATTATAGGGCTCCCCAGTAAACTGTTTGAAGCATTAATGTGCATGTAATACACTTCAGCTGTCACTAATGCATTCAGGACTTTTAGAGACAGGACAATCAAAAGTGAAAACTCACCACAACAAAATAGTATGCCAATATTGCCATAATATGATGAGTCACCATAAGCAAGTCTCCAATATGATTATATGATAAAAGTAAGATAAAAAGATCTGAAATAAATCATAAATAAATGAATGAAGAAACTATTTATTAATCAGTGCTGGACATTATTTCTGCAGAAGTAACAACAACCAGGTAGGGACCCTACACCCATCTCTATTAACCCTTTTAAGGCCTGGGAATATCAACATGCATGTTCCCTACATAGTGAGTGTTACTCCTGCCTTACTTATAATACAGCCTAGGGTACTTTGTTAGGAATCAAGAGATTTCATCTTCTACAATTACTTCCTTTATCTTAAATTACTTTTTACACTTCTTTACAACACCAATTAACAGATCAGAAATTAGGACTTGCAGATACTTGACAAACAAATGACACAAATACATATTAAATAGACAACTAAAATAGATGGGGATATTATGTAACAATGCTCGAACAAGCATTACAATAAATTATTACATTATTATAGTTATTAATATTTTTAATAAAGACACCATATGTTTGGAAATTACTTCCCTTATTCTCATAACCTGTCCTTGAATCAGTAGTAACAACATTTTAAAATAATTTTTCTTTACATCTCATTATTAGATCCAGGTCACTGTTGAGACTATAGATCAAAGCCCTCCATCCCCCATTGTGGCCTGATCCTTAAATTTATTGGATTTTTGGATGACATTTTGAGATTATATCCCTTAAAAGTTAAATTAGAGGTATTTCTAACAGGATGTAGTACCACTACTATGGAAACCAAAAATACTTGTTGTTAATCAGTGATTGGGCAGTTGTTTACAGATGTTGGTAAAGAGTACTTTTACTTTTAGCTTAACTCATGAAACAGATGTTTGTATAATAGTAACTAAAAACAACTATTACTTGCATTTTATTCCTTTGAATTCTTTTATTATACGGGTTAACTAAAACTACTCTATAAAAGTATCACCATAGATACTGAGTGCCATAGTAACTGCTAGAGAGTGGTTTTAGCCACTTGGGAGAAAAATACCTGCTGAAATGTATCCCATTGTAATAGCAACCCCCGTTCTAGCTAATATGGCATCATCCCTGTTGACAGAAACAGACTGTGTAAGGAGAAACTAGCTGTTACAGTGTTACCTGTTACATACGTTAATAATAGGATGGAAGCCAAAAAAGCAAACAAATGAAAACTTGATTACAGATAAGAGTTACTTACACAACAGGGTTTGAGGTAGTTTCAACATCAAAGATGAAGCAATATAAACTCATTACACTGACAACAACTGCATGCATGTTTGAACCAATCCTGTAAAAACAAAACATTTTTCCAATGCAGAAAACTGACAAAACTGTTTCCCGTGACTGATGGCCATCTGGCAGACTAGGGTGTGGCACTCCTAAATGTATTTACCCTGCATAGCAGTTGTTTCCATTTTTCTGTTTAGCCAAGCGGCTGCCAAGCAGGAGAGATGGGAGCCACAAACACCCCTCCCCCATACTTGCATATTCCTTTATTTTTTGCTACTTTTTGCCCCATGCCCTCAAGTGAGTCCCCCATATAAGCAATATAGCTATGTGCCACCCCAAAGGGTATGGTTTTTGAGCCGTTTTGGTCTGAAAACGGGTATAGATTTTGACCATTTTGGTTTGAAATCTGGTATGTTTTTCAAGGGTACCACTAGAATGTATCAATGTTTTTGTTATTTCAACTCCAAATATGTAATAGAGAAATTAGGCGAGCAACCAAAATATATCATTCAAGCTGAATTTGACCAATTCTTGATTTTGGCAGTGACGTCAAGCTTAATATGTATTACTACAAAAAAGCCAGTGGGATATATTTGAAACTGACCAGATGTCTGAAAATGGGTGTGGAAAATGGCACATTCTGGCTTGAAATAGGGTCAGGATTTCTAGGACTGGGCAGCAGATCCCCTACCAAGAATTCCCCCCCCCCCAGCATCACTTCCACTTGGCAGCCACTTACCTAAACAAAAATTGAAACAACTGCTACACAGGCTAAAATTTATTTAAAAGTAGAACAAAAAATATCCCAGAGAAGGCCTTTTCAGGGCTATGTCACTTCCAAACCTATCTAGCTTAGCTCAGCAAGTGTCTGTCAGGGTCTATTTTCAGTCTGGTGTAACCTCTGAACCTATTTGCAAGTATAACAAATTAAGTCCCAAAGAGCTAGCTTTTAAGCAGGGATGTTCATGCAGGTTAACTTAAGTCAACTCAAATAAGCACTTCTACTGTTTAATTTTTAAGATGTATTTAGGAAAGTTCTGCAACTAGTATCATAAATCACACATTACCTAGTGTTCCAATCAATTCTTTTGGCCAAAGGAAGCTGGTGGTATCTTGAGGAGACCACTGACGACATTCTGGGGCTTATAATGTAGAACAGAAATAAGCAGAGTGAAAAACTAGCTGCTGCTGTCCCAACATAGAAACTTGAGTCTTTTTCTCTGAAGAAAGATCCTTTAAGATCTGGAAAAAAGGCAACTTAAGTCAGACCCTTAAATCCTTTTTGCAATAATCCAGATCTTCCCATTATCTAAACTATGATAATGGTCACAAGCTGCACCAAGCAATTCATGATGAAATTGTCAGCATTTGCTATGGCAATCTAGGCTGGGTGTAAATTAATGGTTCTGACAGTTAAATTAGCAAGTTAAACATTAAACATTTTTAGTTAACACTTCTCTCTTACATTTCATTTCATCTTTCTTTACACCTGTTTAAAATGCATTGCAGCATTTCTTGACTTTTTATTGGTTTTAAAACTGAGCATCATTTGTTTCACCACTGAGCCAGAAGGGGCGTGGGTCTGTTCTTTATTTGACATCACAAACTGGTTTGCATTGCATTAACTCTTTTTAAAACATGCATACAAAGTAGATTGTGATGTCAGATCAGGAAGTAGACCCACTAATCTTCTGACTCAGTCACGAAAGAAACAATGCTTGGTTGTTCGTAAGGTTTGAAAGCCTACAAAAAGGCAGGGTTTATGTATTAAAGAAAGGAAGAAAGGCTGCAATGCATTTCAAATACAATTTAAAGATTTATTTTAGTGAAAAAATATTTTGGGATTAGGAGCACTTTAAAGTTCCACTGTAGCATGACAGCTAATTCGTGACTACTGTCGCCAACTGTTGTGTTAGGATACCGAGCAAGAACGGAATAAATCTAACAAACACTCTAATGGACTCACAGGTTTAATCGATATCCCCCAAGTCACCGCGCATGCTCAAATGATATACATGCAAGTGTCAATAACAGTAATGCAACATCAACAGACTCATAATTTGGTCCAACTACCCTTCCAGCCAGGTAACCAAATAATTGCTTGACATGTGAAGAATGGATATGCTCATGTATCTAAATCTCAGTTGATTTACAATGAAGATACATTCAGCTCTAAATGCATCTATCAGAACTATTAACTAACGGGTAGATTATATGTGTTTTTGGAAATGCCGCAGGAAACATTATTTTAAAATGTTTCTGATTAACACTACACCAATGATTGGTCTTGACATGCCAAAAAGCTGTGTGAAATATGCCAGAAGTTTGTGTAAATCGCCTGGAGCCCCACCAAAGTTCTTTGGCGTGACACATGTTTTCCAGTATGGATTCGATGAGTAGCCAATGAGTAATCAGTTTATTATTCACTAAGTAGAGTAATCAATTACTAAATTATTGATGCTCCACAAAATTTTTAGTCATCAATATCGTTGATTAGACATTGTGGTCCTCAAATGGCATAAAATCCAAGAAAAATGAAACAAACCCTGCTGATTTCAACTTTATAAGATACTTATTAATCAATGGATAATCAATGACATCAACGAGTAATCAATGATAAATGAGCAATGGGTGCTCCACAAAATTTTTGTGCTCGATTGCTCAATGAGTCAATCGGTTGATTGTTCACTGACTACCGTTCATGTCATTGCATGATCATCGATTAGTTGTCTGGTTTAGACCAGCGTTTATACGAAGGAAAAATTATATGTAAGCTTATGTCCGTCCCGCCAAGACGAGCAACTGCAGAATGCCAGCGAAGCATGTAACAATGGATATTATTATTACACAATGTTGTCACGTGCACAAAAAACAATTATTAAAAGTAACTTACCATAATCATCCATACTAAAAGAAAATCAATTCAACGAGGTATGCGTTGGTTCACCGATGTAAACAATATTCTCCATTTAGCGCTTAGACGAATCACGTGCGAGTGAAAATATTAGGAGAATATACTCCATGGGAGAATGCCATGGAGGCACTTGCGGTTTCCTGATGGAAACCGCTGAATACTTTGTTTATTTTTATTTTTTTTTCGGTGCACGTTGTCTTCAGGATGTCTCTCGTTATTACGGATTTTTGTCCCGAACGAAGCTTCTCTTTGAAAGTGTTTCTTCTTTTCAGTTTTGTGGTGATTTTGCGCACTGTTTATGTGTTGAAGAAGAAGGGCCGTCATGAATCCCTTCGAAAGAACAAACCTGTGAAAGTTATGGTGGTCGCAGGCTCAGGTTGGCATGTTTCGATATTAAACATAATGTACCAGTAAAGTCGCCAATCCACCCCCCTCCCCGGGTAAACCCCCGGGCATTCGACTTTTTAGAAAAATATAATGTTGGTCAAGTTCCCCACTATATCTTGCCAATTTTACGATCGTGCCCCACCTGTCGGGGCATCAAATTCCCCATGCTCTAGATATGTTGGCAGATAACCAAGCCGTTTAATGCCAAGCTGGCCACTTGCTGAATAGAACAGGTCAGCACTAGGGATGGTCACAGGGGTGGTCACAGCCAGGGTTTGTTATGTCCCTAGTGGTTCTTTAACGCCCCACAGAATCAATTGTCAAGAGTTGTGAGACAGGACCTCCAGTTTATCATCCTTATCCAAGAAGACTAACCATTCGCAGATGTCCTTCCAAGGGAAACACTTTCTCCTCAGTTATTTAAAGACCCTGAGTGTTGATCTGGCAGGGGCTTCAATCCACGACCTCCTGCACTCTACCAACTGAGCCAACCGATCTCTTATGTTATGTACTTTAACAAAATGCAATAAAAAATAGGGGTCACATCAAATTCCCCACCAAAGTAGCCTACCTCCCATCAAATGTCTGGGGTATGCCCAGGGGGAATGAGCATTCTTAGATTTGACTGATACATATTATTAAAACAACCCTTGTGTACTTTTTGCCAAATATCAGAGGCATCCCTCGAGCATCTATTTCTTTGGCTTTCATTACTTTCAGAGTACTTACACTATATAGAGAAAAACACTGACTAATTGCAGGTGCAAAATATGACACAACTTGTAAATTTAATATGTGACATTCATGACAAATTCAAGTAAAAATGTAAAATTCAAGTCAAAACACAAATTTAAATTTTGTAAAAGAACACTATGTCTTTCAAAGCAAAATGTCCTAACCATACTACCCAGTAACCCTAACTCTAGTAAGAAAATTACAGTCATAAACTCAAAGAGATTTATCTTTTCTCTCACCCAAAAATTCTTCTTTTTTTATTAATAAATTTCACACCATCAGATGTGTCTTGCCACTTTGTGCATGCATTCAGGCAGTTTTTCCTCTGTATCGTGTGATTAGCCTAAAAGTAATCTTCTTTTGTTGTTCTTGTCATCATCATTAACACCCTCATCAACATCATCATCATAACAGAGGGGCAACCTCTGAAGATTTTTTTCTTCTGTGCCACCCCCCTCCCCTATCAAAATAATCGGACCAATCCCCACCCCTTAAAATTCATTCAGTTACTTCAACCTCTCACCCCAAGTGAAATTTCCCGCAAAATAGGCGGGTGTATCTGCCAGGGGCTTAAATTGGTTGAATGCTCATCCTGGCCAGTCAGACTGTCGTTTTATATAGTAGTCATAAAGAGGTGAGTCAGTGTATCTTTTTGTACACATAAGGAGCTGGATGATTAGGATTTTGGAAAATATGTATCAGTAGTTTAAAACTGATATTTTTGTGGAGAAATGATCCAATTGGCTTTGCTCTGGTAGATTTGGTCACCCATAAATGAGACTGGGAGTTTCACTGGGCATCTGTAAGAGACTCTGGAATAATCTGGGAGAGTTTGCACATATGTCATCATCACCATCATTACAGTGTATTACTATCACTTCTAACAGAGTACTAACGTAACCATTCAACATGCTCTCTCACAAAAATTGAGGACTCCATTTGCAGCCTTGTTTACAACTTTTCTACCTTTCTCAACTGTTAGGTTTTGCAGGGCTCTCATTAAGTGTTGGCGGCTGGCTTAAAACTCTGCAAGTTTCAATTCTGAACCAACAACTTTTATGAAATAATATATGTCTAAGTTGTGAAGAGTAATAAAAACTCGAATTGACAGCTGTCTACTTAATGCATCTGGCTGTCTTACTCCCTGAATGACTGAAAACCCTGGTTTTGGCACCGGCTCTATTACATCCGCCCCTAAGCTCATTAACCAAAGTGGTTAAGAACTAACTGAACTCAAGCCCCTCTCAAGGTGAAGATTTGTTTCACTGCTGCTTCTTAATCCTCAAGTGTCCTACTGGTGAAACTGATTCTATCTTCAATTTTAAAAGAAGTCAAGCTATTCATGCTGGTAACACAATACCATTCATGGTTCTTCATTTGGCTCTTGATCCTCTAACTACGGTAACTGGGATAAACAGATATCCATCTACCAAGCTGCAAAAGACTGGTCTGGGCAGTCTTCCAATGGACATCAAACAAACAAACAAACATTTTCTTTCAGGGCTGTGCTCTAGCGGCGCCCGGTCGCCCCTGGCGACTTACTTTTGCCATCGGGCGACCAGGAAGTATTAGTTTTTAGTACCAAACTTATATGCTGTGCGCCCTGGATTTCAAGGGTTTAGAGGTTTGGGTGCCCAACTACTTTTCTTAGAGTACAGCCTTGTCTTTATTCTTAAAGCAAAGTATTTATTTAATAATTTATTAATAATTTGGCTTGTTTGAACTTGGAAAATGGATATGTACCATTTCTGAGTTATCAGTGCTCTCAGGTTCACTATTAGTTAACCAGCTGACCAGTGAAATAGAATCAATAACTTGCTCGCAGGCTACATGTACAACCAAAATTATGATCATAAAATGACCAAATGAATTTCATCAAGATACTTCCTATTAAGAATGACAAAGATATTCAGAAGAAGAGGTACTTGCTTTTGATAATAAGCAGAACAGAAATTTGTTGAGTGAATAGGCCTGTTGACCCTACAAAGACTTTATCATGCATAAAATATAACACAAGTCTCATGGTTCTCTATCTGTGAGTGGTTTTTAATATTGATTTTCTGGGTTGATTAAATAATTTATGAATTCGTTTTATTTTTTATTCATTTTTTTTACTCATTTTGTATACAATTAGGTGATATAATAGGTGATATAATAATTGAGGACCCTGCTTTGGCAAGTCAGATTTCCTTATTAAATACTACAATAATCTATTATAAATTATCATTTTATTTTGTTTTTAAGGAGGTCACACAACTGAAATGATAAGGCTCTTGAATTCACTATCTCCATATTACCAGCCACGTATTTATGTTGTTGCTGAAACTGACAAAATGAGTGCTGAGAAAATCATTGAGTTTGAGAAGAATAAGACAGAAAAGAAGAGTTCTGAGGTAGGCTGGGACAACTAATGTTGTGCAAAATCTCTCATGTAAGCCACAACTTAAAGGGTGAGGAAAGGTGAGATTCAATAATGCAGTATTAAGACTACCATATTTGGATGAAAACTGGTTCAGTCAGGTTACATTAATGATATCAGTTGAGAAAATTATCTAATAAAAAAGACAGAGCCTTAGCTCTTTACAGCCTTTGATGCTAAAAAATTGATGTTTCCTTGCTATTCTCAATCCTCTGTCAAGTATTACACAGAGTAATGTTGTCTTTGTCATACTGAACATAGTAGTACTAATAGTTAACTTTCAAGCCATTGCACTGTTAACATTGCTGATGATGGCTTGATACACCTGCTTCATGAGGTTTTCAGAGGTACAGATCCTATGAACAGCTTTGTGGTGGACTCAATCAGCATAGCTTAAGCTGGGTATCTGATAGTTCTAGCAGCCTTAAGAACAGCTCTGTTTCAGAATTTCCAGTTCCTGATTCGGCAACAACATCAAACATTTAACAACAGCAACATTAATATGTTTTTTAACCTGTCTTGATTTTGCTTTATTCCATAATCAGGTGCCTAACCTGACTTTGTTTATCTTTTATTCTAGTATAAATTACATATAATTCCTCGCAGTAGAGAAGTACATCAGTCATGGCTTTCCACTGTCTTTACAACTCTGAAGGCAATTTTCTTCTCCTTTCCTCTTGTGTTCTGGGAAAGACCAGATTTGGTGAGTTGTCACCAGTTACAAATGTACAAGTTTGAAACCAGTCAATTAAGAAAAAGCTTATTTTGCAATTATTTGAAGCTAATTAACTCAAAGAAATTGAGAAACAAATCAAACATTTGGAAATCAAAGTATTGACCTTTCTTGAAGAAGTACTAACCGTGACTCAGGCAAAGGTATACAACATCTGAATAATTATGAAAAATATTTGGCTAAAATTTGTTGTTGATTTTCAACACCAGTTTTACAAAAATCAAGAGTTCAGAAATTGAACATTCAATTGAGTTTGGTTGTCCATTTTTTTATGTGAGTTTGATTTTGTTCGATTGAGTTTTATTGAAATTGAATTGGATTGGGTTTGATTGACTATGCTGAGTGTCTTTAATTGATTGGTGGTTTATCATTTGGGTACATTTTAACATTGCAATTCACCCCATTTAATAAACAGTTTTGGCCTTAATTAATGTTTACCCTTGTAGAAGTGGCTAGAAGCTTCTAGCAGAGTGTGAACATAACACACAGTATTGTATTGCATTGCATTGTGTTGTATTTTATTGTATTGTACACAAATATATTTGCATGTCAGTGGAGTCTGATGACACATTAAGTTTGGGTTTTTTGGCCTCCATCTTAATATCTTTTAGCAAACCAACAATAATTCATAGTGTACAGCTGTAAAATTGCAATTAAACAACCTCAAACTGTTTTTTCTCAGCTTCTTTGTAATGGCCCTGGAACATGTATTCCAATTTGTTTGGCAGCCTTCGTGTTAAAGGTGAGAGATGTATCTACACTGATGTTGTGTCTTAATTTAAGATATGCAGCTGTGGCCTACTGCATTTACTGCCTTTAACCGTTTTAAACTTGATTAGCAGCTGTATATTTCCACTTATTCCTATGGCATCCAAGGAGCCATGGCAAACAGGCAAACCAAAACATTGATCACACACTGTGGATGAATGTTTCACTTTCACTTGGTCCCTAGCATATCTGCTAAACTTGATTAAAGTGTCAGTAATCCAGAAAAAGTGGTCTTTCTAAAGAGTCTTACCAAGCCATGCGAGTCAAGCAAGTCACAAGGTGAGCCAAGCAAGCCAGGGTGGGAGGCAAGTGAGCCAGGGTGGAAGCCAAGTGAGCCAGGGTGGGAGGCAAGCAAGCCAGGGTGGGAGCCAACTGAACCAGGTTGGGAGCCAAGCGAGCCAGGGTGGGAGGCAAGTGAGCCAGCGTGGGAGCCAAGCAAGCCATCATACAAGCCATGTGAACCATGGTGGAAGTCATGCAAGCCATGAAGATATGGCTCTATCAAGGAAAAAAATGCTTATTATAATTAAATAAATAACATAAACTCAAGCATAAAGTCAATTAAGGACTTCAGTCAGACCAAGTTTACAATGGATCTCGGATTTTATTCACTTCCTGGGGAGATGAAAATAGGTTGTTAATTAAAAGGGGAGGCTTGAAATATTGAGAGTAAAGTTCACCTAAGTATTTTTGCTTCCTTTGCCAGGTTCAAAACAAGCATTTTCTAGGACTACAATATTCAACACTATTTATTCCACAATATCTGACGCCAACAATGCGTACGAGGGTTTTTCAATTCATACAGACATTGTCATCTCACATTTCCTTTTCCCAAGGGAGCAAAAAGTTACTTCAAGTAAAACAAGTTGAAAAACAAATCAATACACGTCTTTCACAATGTTTTTTGAGCGAAATTTGCATTACTTTTCCTTCCACATGGTGGGATATGCATTGCTTCAAAAAATGGCAAAACATAAATTTATATCGTATGGCTTAGAATCATGCTTGGCTTTAAAGTGTCGCTAGTGTATCTTGCTTCAAAGAAAAAAAGATTTAAAAAACAGTTTACATGCTGCATTTAATATAATATGGTTTTGTATGTTTTTGTAATATTTTCTCATGTAAAAACTGTGTGTCACGTTACCGTACAAAGAATGTTCAGAAACATTTAATGACTTTTTGTTTTCTTGAATTGTAGCCTTGTTTCGTTTTGATTGCGTGATTATAAAATACCCTTTTTTGGCTAGCCGCATAAAGAGTTGTTTCAGTTTAGTTTCCTTTAAGTCATCAAAGTATATTAGGTCTTTTTCCACGTGAATATTTTATTTTTTAAGGAGTTGTCACAGGAGCAATAGAAGTTTATAGGAGTCTTTCGGAGTTTTCTCACAACTTGGAGTTTTCTTACCCTAGGAGTCAAGATCAGACGTAAGTCACGACCGTTACATTTCTGTCAGTTTTTTATTTCGCTTTTCACCGCAACTGTTGTAACAAGTCGGCTAGCCAGATTCCCTATTAAGTTCAGTCAATAAAAGTACTTAAGAGTTCGCGGTCTGTCTTTTACGGCATTGTGGTTGACCTGGCAAACCCAACTACGCTACACCCTGTGTCTGCCGTGCTGGGAACGCGACACCGTGGCTTGCTTGACTTGCATGACTCCCATCCTGGCTTGTATGGCTCGCTGGCTCGCACATTTTGCAGATCCCCCTTCTAAATACCTGTGTTAGGACATTCATATTACAAATTATCATCTTGACTTTAACTCATAAAGCAACTTGCTTGTGACTCATGGGTGTGTAGTTCAGCATGTGGCAAATAACTTGGGTGTTGACTGCTTTTGATTAAGTTTTCAAAATCATAATCTTGATGTTATTGTCAAAGAAACATCTGGCATGACCATATATTTTGTCTTCATTGTGTATTGACCTTGTCATGTTTTGGCGTTACTGCTTCTTTGGCAATTGTTGCTGTTTGTGATGCCTGACTTAATAAGTATCATTTATTTCAGGTTGTTGGCCTTAGAAATGTCAAAATGGTGTTTGTTGAAAGTATATGCAGAGTGAAGACACTGTCATTATCAGGCAAAATAATATACCACTTTGCAGACCACTTCTTGGTTCAATGGAAACAGCTTCAAGTAAATTTTCCAAAGGCAATATATCTGGGACGACTGGTGTGAGACTTAGCCATTCCCCTACTTTGTGAACTGCAAAATGCCCTACTGCTGAGGTGGAACTTAATTGTTTGGTCAAGAGGGCATACCAAAGCACTGAACACCTGACTGTGTGTAAATCGCATCGTGCTTGGCCAGCAATTATGTGCAATAAATTTTGATATATTTGGAGAAAGATTATGGGCAGATTTCTGGGAGAATCACCAAAACACCTTAATGGTATTTGAAACAGTTAATAAAGTGTCTGTGTATTGTTAATCAGAGGGTTGAACTCTATCACCTGTCACCTGATGAACTGTACAAAGTATGTCATTGGGTTATATTAGGGTGACATATATGTAGCCCTTTTAATATCAGTGTTAATAGGCCATCAGTTAAATGGTCAACCTTATCAAAGCCATCAATTATTTTGTGTGTTCACCTCACCCACAACCATGTGCCTAGTCATAAATAAATCCAATTCCATCCATCTGTCACAGTAACATGTTGTTAGGACAGATTCGGAATTAAGTATTTTTAAACTATGGCAAAGTTAGGGAAGATACATGTATTAAAGAATTAAGAGTTTTTATGTATAGTGGCTTGTTGCTGCTTTATATAGGGTGGTGGACAAAACACTGACCCCTAGTCCATGGACTACTCTAATGGACTACCTACATGGACTACCCTAAAATGGACTACCCCTAAAAATACTATTTCAGATGACTGGTATGTTATAAGAAGCTGTGATTATATACTTACATTGCACGGATGATGACCAGTCTTATTTGTTTTCGTTTCGAATTATTTTATAGTGTCCCCCGGTAGTGTGCAGAATATTTGTTTTGATTTAGTCTACGCTTTTTGTGTACAACGGTTGTTTTATTCAGTATAGCGGCTGAAGGTGATGTGGAGCGAAAACAAATAAGACTGGTCATCATCCGTGCAATGTAAGTATATAGTCGCAGCTTCTTATAACATGCCAGTCATCTGAAATAGTATTTTTTAGGGGTAGTCCATTTAAGGGTAGTCCATGTAGGTAGTTCATTAGGGTAGTCCATGGACTATGGGTCAGTGTTTTGTCCACCACCTTCATATAGCATTTTCATTAGAGTTCTTAAAAATACTTCAGTGAGGTAACTTCCCCCCTTCAGTGAAAACAAATTCTGGATATGCATAGATCTTCTTGAAAATAAAAATACTTAAGACCACCAAGCATTTTGCTTGTTGCATAGGGCACCCTTAGTATCTCTGAAAACACTTTGTGATGATCAACTTATTGTTAAGCTAGAGTGAGCACCCTCTACTGTCTTTTTGAATGCCCACGCTACCCCCATCTTGAGTTTTTCTACTGGCTGTTGGACGTCCCTCCGTACTCATTCTCCCTGTGGCTGTTCACACAGGGTTTCTTTTTCAAGATTAATATATTGTTGTCTGAGTAGTTTGTATAATTTTTTAATTCTTTTAACTTTTGTTGTAACCTGGATGCCAGAGGTGGTTTTCAGGGACATTTCTTTCGCCAACGGGCCTCAGGAGCTAGGGTACTTTTGTTGGGGCAGCCCTGTTGAAAATTAGTAAAAGGAAGATACTCAGAATATTCGCGTGACAACCAACCGGAAGTGCTTTGTTCCTTTGAGAAGATTCAATAACGCCGCCACCGCCAAATATGGCAAGTATTTATTTGACGTCACCCGATGCTTTTCCGCAAACCGAGGGAGAAGGTGCTGTGTAGTCATTATTATTTTGGTGAGAAATGGTGCCGAAATAAATAGGAAAACGGCGTCAATAGGTGAGAAAATTTGTCTTCGGGTGTACGCATATGTTAATGTTTGTGTGCGGGTGTTTATTAATTCCACGGAAGCCACAGCTGTATTACTATTAAACCGAGGTCTCTTGATCAGTTCACAGGTTGGCTCCCGTTTTTATTTAGTAAGCCAATATCACTGAAGTTATCTTTTGTAAACAGCATTCATATTTGTTACTGTTGCATATTTTTTTTCCCTCTGGCCTTAATAAAAATGTGTCGTCGTTTTGAAGCAATTTTGCTATTTTTTTCTGCAAACTATTGTGTTACAAATAAGATAAATTAGTTCGAAAAGCCTAACTTAAGCATAATATCTTTTGAATCACTAGATATTACTTGAGCTTAATGAGAGAGTTTCTTTTATAAAGTCAGAGCATTAAGAAAATGTCTTTTTCGAGAATACACTTGGACAAAGGTGACTTCAGTGCATTCTGAAGGTGGAACGTCAAATCATACAGGCGTCAAGACTTAAGCTTCAAATATGGAATACACACGATCAGTTTTGATTGAACTGTGAATGGTTGCCACGTAAGCTGCACTTGCTATCAAATATCGTGTCTTAAACTTATTACAGCTCCATAGTCATAGGGATGAGCGTCTCAACATCAACACTGCACAATTGCTTGTCAATCACAAACTTTTCAGTGAATAATAATATTATTTATTAAATAAATGTAGTTACCCTTAATAGAAGTTGCTTAGTGTATTTTTTCTTTTGGTCTTGGTTATTTATTATTTAACACTTGTTTGCCACCGTAGTGAAGTCCAAAATACTAAAACAATTCCATAGCATCTAATTATTTTACTGATTGCAAATGGGCAAGTATAAACTAGCCCACCAAAGGTTGGGTTCAGCAGTGATGACTGTATGTATTGTTGAGTTCCATGCGTCTATGGTTCAATACAGTAAAATCACAATAATGTAAGTGTGAAGAAGTTCTTGTTTTGCCTTTTTAAATATGAAATCAATGAACTCTGGGATTTCTTGTGAGTCATCCTAGAAAGAAAGAGTATTTCCAAGATAGAGCTGGACTGGCTGGTAAGCTTGTGGGATTTTGTTCAGAGCTGCTTAGAGTCTTACTAAGCACCCCATTTGATTACTGGTTTAAAGAGGGGAAATGTATGCTAGATATTAAACTTAACGCTTTAAGCTTTGTTCTCTCTCTGATTTTGCTTGGATCGAGGGCTTTATGGTAGTTTTCGAAAGCATTTTGTTTTGGTAGGCAAGCATTTTGGAATTAACAGTGTTTGTGTAGGAGGCTGGTGTCAAATAACTTAAGAAATTATCAAATGAAGAAACATTTGTGAATTGTAAACTTGAGTTTCTAACCAAGGGATTTTACCGACAAAATTTAGGGGTCGCCAATCCTACCTGCAATAAAATTTGCACAGTATGATTTTAAATTCCCCATACATTTGTCAACTGTAACATTTATGTACACTTCAGATGAAGGTCTCTGTACATAAATTATGAACAAACATATGGGAAATTTAAAATCCCACCATGCAAATTCTAGTGCAGGTAGGACCCTCAAATTATGTCAGTTGGATTTCTTAATCTTGGTATTATTTATTTGAATTATGTTTACGGTATTTGCACAGCCCAGTAGCCTTTGTAGTACAAATACTGCTGACGGTAAATTAAGGTTATTTGTTTATTTTTTAAATGTGCTTTGTTCTAAGAATAATATTGCTTTGCAAAAGCTTGAAATCAGCTCAGGGTTGTTACTAATAGCTTGACACAAGCTACAGCTGTTATTACCATCTGAAATTTCAACAGAGCAAACCTATGTACATTCTTTTGCCTGATCAGGAGTCTAGGAGATCACATCATCTGTGTTATTACTCTGCATCTTATGTGCTTAAGACACAAGCATTCAAGGCATATCCTGCTTTAACATTGTTTTTTTCACCATTCCTTTTTTCTTAGATTCCCACCCTCTGCAAAGAGGCTCTCCTATGGCTTCTCCTCACAGAAATTCCCCAGTGTCTTTTGTACTTAACAGTCACAGCCCTGACAATGACAGTTACTGTTCAGGACAGCAGTATCATTTCACAGATGTTGCTCACAGCATAGATCTTGTTAATGGTCTCAAGTTCTTGCGGCAAGATGAAGACCTATGTGATGTGGTGTTGAGAGTCGGTAGTGCTACCATCTCAGCTCACAAAGTTGTTTTGGCTGCTAGTAGCCCTTATTTTAAGGCAATGTTTGCAGGTAGGTTAACTTTTGGCTGTGCTGTAGATACTTAAATACCCATATCAGTACTGTTGTTAAATGGCAGTTTGAACCATGAATAATGCATATGAAAGAAGTCATATGTGAACTGCGAATATGAAATCAAATGAAGAATGATTGTAGCAGTTGTGATCGCAATTTTTACAATTGCGTAAAGAAGTCTGGCTTCATAGCTCAGTTGGTAGAGCATCTCACCGGAATTGCGAGGTCACTGGTTCAAGCCCCGTTGAAGTCACAACTGCGACGATCATTCTTCATTTGGTTTGAACCATGTTAAGTATTTTTATGATCATCACTTAGTAATGTAAAATGTAGAATACAATCTGAATTTGGTAACCTGTTCTGCAGTGTGTATTATCATTGGGCAATTCCAGAAAATATCCATACCCAACCACGGACGGCTTCCATGTTTTAACCCTCCCTTGTTGTCAGAAATTCCAGAATGTGTTACCCCCCATGCCCTCAGAATTCCATAATCGTGAACTCCCCCTCCCCTACCCTTTTGAATTTCCGGGTTTTTTTTGGAGGTATATTTTCGACTTGGCAACGTTTATACAGTGTATGAACAAACGAACATGAATTTATGCCTCCCCAAGGCTGTGATCTAGCAGCACCAGGCGACAAGCTTTATTCTTCAGCGACAAGAAAAACCTACCGTTTGTGGTCGGGCTGTGCAACCTTTTGTTTTTTTTTAAGTCTAAATTTGGCTATTAAAAAACACCACTTACAGTAATTTTCCTCCTCTTTGTTTTCTTGTGTTGGTTTGACGTTCACAAAGCAAAATAGCTCAAAAGACTGTTAAAATCTTTCGGTCGATTGCCGTCCAGCGGTCCGAATGCTTAAAATATTATCTGACAGGCGTTCCTTGGAAGCGAGGGACTTGTACAAGTTTTTTGCCGTTTATCGGGCAGGAGATGGGAGTTTCAAGAAATTTACAAGCAGTAACTAAGGTACATTTTCAGATTTTATTCTCTTGACAAGAAATTCACCAAGCTAAATGTGAAACCCACGTTTTACTGTTCACTTCTGTAAGTTATGAGCGTAAATACTTTTCTTCTGCTTCTGCGATCATACGTTCGTGGTTTATTTACGAACTGCAAAAGTCGACAACAATAGCGTTTCCAAGGAACTCACTCTACTCTTTCTACTCTAGAAATCCCACCTGTGAAACCCCCCCATGCCTTCGGATTTCCAATATTGTAAATACCCCCCATTCCTTCAGAATTCCAGTTCAAAGAACCCCCCTCCCCTTCGGAAATCCTAAAAGCCGACTGTTGTATAGGTATGGGTATTTTCTGGAATCGCCCATTGTCACTTGCAATTGATGAGTGGCACAACGTCAACTCAGGTTATCAAAATGTCAGTCATTGTCTGACCAACAATATCTTGTCTCAGGGCTTTTCTACCCACCCAGGCCTCATGATCTTTCATTACTTTTCTTCTTTTTAATTAGTTAGAAATATCCACAAGTTTATTGTAGAATTAAAGAGGCTTGGTTAGATAACAACGACATCAACAACAACAATAACAACAACAACAACAACAACAACAATAATAATAATAATAATAATAATAATAAAGAGGCTTTACACAGTTGGAAACAAGCTACAAGATAGCCATGATTGGCCTTAGAACATTCCTGAAAAGCTCCAATGATCCCTTTATTGGTGTGGTGCAAATGCATGATGCCAAAAAGAAGATTTAATGTGCTCAGAATGAGGCACACAAGTTTTTCAGGGAGTTTGATTTATCTGAATTACCTAGAGAAGCAGACAAATTTGCCACACGTTAGGCTTTTTGCCTAACAAAGTAGAAAACCCAACAACAAGCTCAAGAACATCTATCTCAACTGTGGGAAGGTAAGGCACTCCATGGGAAACACCACAAAAGAATGAAAGATGCAGATGTAGACCTTTACAGAACTAACCAGTGGGTAACAGGTAGTGGCTTAAAAGCGGAGACTGAGGATCAAAGCCTGACTACAAGGTTGTACCATAGCAACATCATTAAAGATGGCACCAACCTATTATGTAGGGTGTGTGGCAAGTTTGATGACTCTGTTGATCACATCATATCTGGCTGCCCAGAACTTGCCAAAAGTGAATACATTCAGAGGCATGCAAACGCAGCATCATGTATCCATTGGAAGGTGTGCCAGAATTATAATATCAAGACAATTGACAAATGGTAGGACCACAAACCAGATACTGTTGTAGAGAATGAACAAGCAGCAGTTTTGTGGAATATGCCAATTCATACTCATTACTGATAGGGAAATAGTGCCTAATAAACCAGATATCATAATCAGAGATGACACGAATCAGAACTGCCAGAATATAGATATGGCAGTCCTATCGGACAGAAATACATCCGTTAAAGTAGTTTAGAAACTCTGTAAGTATAAAGACGTAGAGATTGAGATTGTCAGAATGTGGAAAATGGGAACAGAGACGATACCAGTCATCATTGGTGCACTTGGGGCCATCGAGAAGGGACTGGAAAAGCACATTGGCAAAATTCTAGGCACAGTCAGCATTGATGAACTCCAGAAAAGTACTTTTTTGGGAACAGCTCACATCGTCAAGAAGGTTTTGTCAATCAAGTAAACTCTTTGGTACCTGAGGCCCATGGTTTGGACCTGGTGCTTCAGAAACTAGCAAGCCAAGGATTACAAGTGATTCAAATAGTAATAATAATAATCAGTGCACTACCAAGTTGCAAAATACAGTCAAGAACTCAGCCTACTTGAGACTGAAATGGTTGAGCCAACCACCAGCTATACCAAGAGCCTGGTTAAACTGCAGGCTAAACACCAAGCTTTAGAAAAACTCAAGAGCAAATGGGAAAGCATGGATAGTACCCAAAAAGAACAAAGGAATAAGATGTAGACCAAGACCAAACCCACAACTGGCTAAGAACAGCCGGCCTCAAATCAGAAACAGAAGGATTTATTACTGCTGCCCAAAATCAATCCATTAAGACTAAGTATTACCAAAATAATATTCTGAAAGATGACGCCAACCCCATGTGCAGAATTTGCAACCAACATCAGGAAACAGTTGACCACCTTGTCTCAGGTTGTCCTGAACTTGCCAAAACAGAGTACATACAAAGACATAATAAGGTAGCAGCATACCTTCACTGGGCAATTTGCAGGCACTATGATATCAAAGTGCAAGACAAATACTACGAACATGAACCCTTGACAGTAACTGAAATCAATGCAGCGACTATACTCTGGGACATACTAATCCAGACTGACAAAGAGATCGAGGCAAACAGACCAGACATAGTAATGAAAGACAAGGAGAAAAGAACTTGCCTGTTCATTGATATGTCTATCCCCACAGAAAGAAACACCTCTTTAAAAACAGTAGAAAAACTCTCCAAGTATAAGTATCTTGAAATAGAAATTGAGAAATCATGGAGAATGAAAACAACAACTATTCCAGTGGTCATTGGTGCTCTTGGGTTTGTCAAGAAGGGGAACATCAGAATTGCAGAGCTTCAGAAGACTGTCCTCCTTGGAACTGTCACATACTTAGGAGGACCCTATCCATCAAGTAATCCAACAGACTTATGGCTGCCCAAGGCTCAGGGAATGAACTCGGCAACTAATACCCTGCAGTTGTAATTAAGAATTCTGGTATTAGTTAAGAAAATAGGGTTAGGTCAGGCCAAAACTAATCTGACATATCCTAGGGTGGGTAACCCAGGCAACAAAAAGTTCAGTCAAGCAGATAATGTTTCAGAAGAGCATTCTTAAATAATTTCTTTGCTAGCTTAGTCCAAATGGAGAGCCCTGGGAAGTTCAATTCCAAAAGTACCATCCTATAATAGTAGGACAAAATTTTGTCATATTAATAATATTATTGTAGAGGGAGAAAAGTCATCATGTAAGTGGTCATGAAGAAAGAGACGTGTATGAACTGGTAATTTAACAATACTTTGGAATTTCAAGAGACCTTGATTAACATAGTGTGGCCTAATTTTATCACAAGTAAGAACTTTAATATTATTCTGACTGCCTTGTTTTGAAGTCTTACAGTATCATGAATGGGATTTCCCTGCAATGTAGAATCATATGTAAATAGGGATAAATAAGTGAGTAATACATGTTAGAGTTTGTTTTTCTTGGAAGTTCTGTACTTTTGCCATAATATTTTACTAGTAATTTTGAAACAGATCTGCTTAGTGTGGTCATGCCAAGATACATGGCAGTCCATAAGTGACCCAATATGTTTTCCGACTTTATGGGGACGATTGGGACTCAGGTTCCTATGCAAAGTGCCTCCCTTCACCCCCCTCCCCCCCCCCCCTTCCTTTAGTAGACCTCATAGACCAGACCACAACACTGGGAAGATACTCTTTGTAATCAGCATGTGGATTCTTTAACTTCCCATAGAGTTTTAAGAACAAAAAGAAGCAGATGTTATTACAAAGGGAGCACTGTCTCCTCAGTTATTTAAAGACCTTGAGTGTTGGTCTGGCCAGGGCTTGAACCTGTGACCTCACACTATATTCTGGTACTCTGCCAACTGAGCCAGCCGGTCGATGAGTAACATTAAAGGGAATGATCTAGGGGCTGGACCAGGTAATGTCAAGGGAGAAAGCTAAACAAGACTTCTTTTCTTGTTGAAACAACTTGGATATGCTGACCCAGAGCCACTAGGCTTTGCAGTGTATGTGTGGTTTTCAGTAAGTTTCCGTTTGGTATTGCTGAAGTGTAGTTCTTGCTGCTGTATGATATGGTAAAAATGTTGCAGAGAAGAGAACCAACAACAAACTCAACTCTCACATGGCATTGAGTCAGGGCCATTCCTACTCACCTATATCATAATCAGGTCCTGTCAAAACAAACAATGTTGAAACAAGCTTGTTCTTTGTTTTTCCAGGGGGCCTCTCAGAGAGTCGACAGAGCACTGTCACACTACAGGAACTTGATGAGCATGCAATGGAAACCATTGTGGACTTTTTCTACAGTGGTAATATTGAGATATCAGAAAACAATGTTCAAGATCTGCTTCCAGTAACCTGTCTTCTACAAGTGCAATCTGTACAGCAAGCTTGTTGTGAGTTTCTTAAAAGACAACTTAGCTCTGAGAATTGTCTAGGTAAGTTGAAATACTTGTAAGGCGTATGTTTAACTTTGAACACCAAGGAATAAGGAATAATTTAATGAAGATGTTGTTATGATGACTGTATTGCACTTGATGGAAGAAATTGTATCATCAGTATAGATCAGTAATTGTCTCATAAACAAAAGTGGGGAAATCAAAATTCTAATTTCTTTCCCTGAGGTCCTCTGATAAAGATTAAAAATATTATCTGGTTGTCTCTCTTTTGGTGTGCTTTAATTTTAAGAATCCTGAGTGATCAAACATTGTTAGCTCAGGCATTAAATTTAATGTGTTGTTTTCTTTTCAGGAATTGTTGCCTTTGCTGATCGCCATAATTGCACGGAATTGGTGACAACATCAGAGTCCTTTGCTAGGCATCACTTTATTGAAGTTGTCCAGAGTGAAGAGTTTATGGAGATCTCTGCTAAGCAGTTGATGCGGCTGCTATCAGATGATGATCTTACTGTCCAGTCTGAGGAACGCGTCTTTGAGGCTGCTTTAGCTTGGATTAAGTTTGATGTGGATGTTAGACAGGTATGTTACAAAATAACTTACATTAGTACCAGTATATACTAAAACAGTGGATAGTATTGAAGGCATGCTCTGATTGGCTAGTCAAACTCCAAATATCCTCTGCTACTTACCTCCAAGCTACTTGCAAGGTTTTGTGCTCCCTTGTGTGAATTTTGAAAAAATGGCGTCCCAGTTTGCATCCGTGACAAGTGAAGAAATCATCCAAATTAATGACCATGTTTAGCCATTTCAAAGATAATGGTTTATGTTTTTAACCCAGAGTTTATCGATAAAAACCAATGAGAAAGGTTTTGTTTACAAATGCAAGTTAATCTTGTGTAACCTCACTTGTTCACTTGAAAACCAAAATTGAATGATATTTTTTACAGAATGGTTTCAAATACAGAGAGTTTGCAACTCCATTTGTCAGTGAGAAAACGAGACTGCAGTTTTTGCATGTGGGAAAATATTGCAATTGATGCTGGAATATATGAATTAAAATCAATTTTTTGTGGTGTTTATTATCTCACTGTTTTAGTATATACTTAAACAACTATTCACCTCAGTGTCGGTGGCTAATGGTGGATATTTACCTTGCTGCTTTGCACCTTAGTAAATATCCACCACAGCCACATCCACCTCGGTGAATAGTTGTTAACCCATTTAAGTCCAATGCGCCCCCATGTGCCCTGGCAGACCGACGTCCCTTCTGCCGCCTGTCACGTCATCAGTTTGAACGGTCAAGCGTAGTTTTGTTGACTAACGTGTTTATCATAACGAGAGCTTTGAAACCATACCAGATTGAGCATGATTCAGTCAAGGGTGCCAAACAAAAAGGCAAAAAACCAAGCAACATGAATGCAAAAATTCCTATAAAAATCTGCCCCCACCACCCACTTCCCTTTCCTTTCATGAAATCCTAGGATCCTAAACGCTTTTCCAGAACCTTTTCCCACCAAAACAAAGCCCATTCAATACACAGCAAAAGCCCCAAAAAAATGAGGCAAAAAGAACGGGAAAAGAGGGAAGAATAGAAAGTGAAAAGCAAAAGTCCAGACTGCTGTGCCACTTTTCAACCCAAAAACTATCTCAAAATTTTGCTTTCTGCGCATGCCCGTACTCTGAAAGCTAATGTTTTGCATCTGGAGCAGAAGGCCGCTTAGTGCACGACCTGTCAAGGGTTTTGTGGCGAGTTCTAGCTCCTAATTGCCAGATAGTGGCAAGAAAATGACTCGACTAGCTTAAAAACCTGATTTTCAGCGAAAGTTCCAGATGCCAATGGGTTAAGTATTCTGTAAAATAAGGCACTGTAGGTCGCCATTTTCAAATTTCAGTTGATGGGTAACAATATTAGTTTAGAAAGCAATATGATTTACACTTGAACAATGTTGAATTGAAATATGTTTTGTCTGCCCAACACTGTTGTGTTTTCAAATTTTATCCCATTTATTATTTACCCCTTTTCAGGAATTTGCTTCAGAAATCCTCAACAATGTCAGGTTTCCTTTGTTGTCAGCAGAATTCTTAATGGACAGGGTAGCAACAGAGGAAATTATCAGAAATAATAGACTTTGCAGGTATAGTTACTGTTTGAACTGACTGTAAACTTCTCTATGCAGAGATAAAGTGGTCTGGAAGTTATGTCGCAAACATAGCTGGAACTTCTGTTCTTAAGGTTATTAGTGCTTTTCATTATTTTTCTGTGAATATAGGCAAGACTCCATCTTGCTTCAAGAAGCCAGGGCCATTCACCTTCCACTGGTTTTTTAACCCTTTAACCCCTAAGGTGTCTCCCTTTGACAAGTAAAATCATCTGGAGTTACACAGAGTAAAATCTATAAAGTTACTCTTAGGAAGGAAAGGGTTAATATATATAATTTATATATGTTTTCTAACAACAGCGATCTCCTTTTGGAGGCAGCAGAATGTCTCCTTCTGCCAAAGCGTAAATCTCAGATTCACAGTCACAGAGTAGTGCCCAGGAGACCCACTTCTGTGAATTATGTAATGTATGCTATTGGTGGAATGAGCCGCAGGGAGGCTAGCAAGAGTGCAGAGAAGTATGATCCACGAGAGAGGAAATGGAAAACTATTGGTAAGAACATGCTATCAGTAATGTCCAAAGCTCTCAGATTCATCTCTAGACTTGTGTTTTTAGTATGTCTCCTTTGTTACAGTTATGTGGAAAATTTTCACTTGAGATTCAAAAATTGCTTGCCAATGGTGGATTTAAATAGTTGTATTTTAGTATACCATCTGATTATAACTCAAGAGTAGGGACATACTGGATAGTATTATTTGATGACAGTGCCATAGGAAAGAAGAGTGGCAGTAATGTTACTTCTTAAAATTTGTCTTTCAGGTGACATGAACATTTGTCGCTGGGGTGCTGCAGTTGGTGCTCTGGGCCCTTTCTTGTATATCTGTGGTGGTAGTGATGATGCATCACGTCTGGAGACAGTAGAGCGGTTTGACCCATTTGCAAATGTGTGGGTACCCTCAGTGCCTATGTCTTCAAGTCGCAATGGTGTTGGTGTCACTGCTGGCAGTGGTAGAATATATGCAATAGGTATATTATGCATGTTCCTCTCAGCCCATTGACTATGAATTTGCATCTGCCTGGGCAAGAGACCACTTCCTCCAAACACTAATTTATGGGAATTTGATGTAGACCTCTCTTGTAAACCCAATGCATGTGTAAACTCAAGGATCCGGTTGAGACATGAATTTCAAATAACACTCAAAGACGGGAATTCATGGGGTAAGTGAAGAATTTTATGGCACTGGTGGATGCAAGTCTCTTCAAATTGCCATGTTCTATGTACAGTATGTCTAATGTATGTGATGAGAATGCCTTGTTTCTCATCTGCTGCGGCTCTGTTTAGTTTTAAGATTAATATCTTCAAAACAGAACTTCTATGTATTGAAATTTGCTTGATTAGAAAGCGCATGTAGTGTATTTTTCCGGGGGGGGTACTTCCTTATAAGAGGCTAACGGGGATGTGCCGCTGGATGGGGTCGCATTTTCACGACTGGAGTGACTATAATGAGGTTACATTTTTTGTAGAGTTACTAGAATGGGGTCGCGCATTTTCGGGATTTCTAGGATAAGAAAATTCTGGCAAGCAGGGATTTAAAAGTAGGAAGATTCGCGGTTAAAAAATGGTTCATGCTGTTGTTTTAATATTTAACAGTTGGCTCGCATTGACTTCCGTTCGTGAAATCACAACTTAAACATTAACGACTTGCAAAACAATGCAGAGTGGTTAAAGTGTTGACAAGCCTTCACGACTCCTGCAGTTCGCAGATGAATAACTTATAAAACCTTCATAGCTTGGCTTTGACTAGGATGTCTTTTAGGGATTTTCCCGTACGATATGAGATAATGGGGGGCTTCTTAAAGATATTTCTCAGTTGTGGTTGATTGTCTATAAGGTGCCATTTCCCCATGAGCGTGTCCTTTAGGTTAGGCAACACCAAATGGTATGGACGTTCCCATTAAAAAAGAATGTTTGCATTTCAACTATTTATGACAGTACATTTACGGTTAGCAAATGTACCTGAATGTTTGTACTGTAGGTGAAAAGTAAAGTGTTGTACACTCAATATAACAAACGTGCCAATTCATTTTAGGATGACCTACTTAAGGTAGAGGCATAAACAGAAAGTGACTAAGCTGGGATCGCGAAAATTACATTTTCCCAAAAGTGACTAAGATGGGGTCTATAATTGGCCACAGAATAGACTATAATGGGGTAGGGGTTCTGAGAGGCCAGTGGCACATACCCAGCAAAAATTGACCCAAGTCCCCCCCCCCCCCCCGGGGTGTATTTTATCAGGTCTTGTTCTTATATTTACAATATGTTGATTCTTAAGGTTGTGTTCTCAGCAAGCACTGAACTGTCAGACAATGACAAATTTCTCACCCTTTTCATGTTTGTAATTTAAAAATAGTAGCAAAGTTACATAAATAATTAGTAAAAAATGTATAAAATATTGAGTATCACATGTATTTCAATGGAATCTGTCTTACAATACGTCTTACCTTGCTTCTTACCACGTCAAGGTTGTATCTAGTGTGGAGACAAGAGGGGCAGCTGCCCCTGCCTTGCTCCCTGTCGGAGACAAATCAATTCTGTGAATTGTGAATTTTCATCGTTCAAAGGATTTGTTTTCTTTAGACTCTGCCTGTATGTCTTTGACTTATAATACTTGCAGGCCATGTCTTATTCCATGTTTTGGTGAGAATCATTTAATTTAATACAGTTTTCTACTACTGATAGGTGGTTTTGATGGGTCTATGCCATTGAACACAGCTGAGTATTATGACCCCAAAGTGGGTAAATGGACAGAGATTGCTCGCATGAACCAGTGTCGCTTTGGTGTGGGTTGTGCTGTGCTACATGACATGGTGTATGCTGTTGGAGGATCAGATGGCACCAACCTCAAAACAGTGGAAAGATATGACCCAGATAGCAACACCTGGGTATTGGTGGCTTCCATGAGCACAGCAAGGTTTGTATACTTTGTTTGGTAACTGGTTTGTAGAATGCAAAAGTGACTTACCTTAAATCAACACAACTACGTGTACATGTATATTGTACATGTTCCATGGCAAGAGGTAACCAGATGTATCATCAGCTTCTTTTCACTTTACTTTAACTTTTTGTCATTGGTGGCAACCAGAGTGGGCATGATCAACATAAGTTGCTCACTCCTCAGAGAGGCCTAGTGAATAAAGCAGTCACTACTTCCCCTTGTTTACAAAAGCTTAACAATGAACGCAAACTCAGAAGTAAAACTTGAGTTTACTACACCAAGCAGCTGTCTATATCCATTTATATTAAGTTTCTACACATCTTGGAAACCTTTTCATAGAACCTACCTATTTCTTGTACATTTAACTCCAGTTAAGAAGTCCTGTTGGTTTGATTTGTCCCTCAGAAAGCAAGTGGGTGTGGCTACATTAGGAAGTTATCTTTATGCCATTGGAGGGTGTGACCATGGCCATCGCTATGACACTGTGGAACGGTATGAGCCAGGCAAGGATGAGTGGGTCAGTGTGGCTCCTATGAGTACCCCACGGAGTGGGTGTGGGGTGGGAGTGTTGGATGGTTTCATTTATGTGGTTGGAGGCTATGATGGGACATCATATCTAAGTTCAGTGGAAAGGTTAGTCTAGTTAAGAACGATAAACGTTTTATTCTTAAATTAAAGTAAGCTGGAGTTGATCTGTGCTAATTTTGGAAGTCAACTGAATGCTGTCCAGTGCACCTTATGGCTCTTTGGCCGAACAATCACTCCTATATAATTTCTATTCTTGCATATCGTCCTAGATATGATCCATTATCCAACGAGTGGCACTCAGCCCCACCCCTCAGCCAACCAAGGGACTGTGTCGCAGTTTGCGTGGCCAGTTCTAAAAGAACCTTTAACAAAAGACTGTTTGAATCGTCCTCAAGTAGGACGCCAGCTGTGTAGGGGTATTGGTGGCAAATTGCCGGTGGAGGTGTTGTGTGCCATTCACTTGCACACTACATGTATGTCAGTGAAAGAGGGCGGTCAACCTCAAGAAAAGCCCGTGGTGAACAGTGTAGCACGTCATCACAATATTACACGTACAAGATAGTGCACAGATTGACTTAAGTCTTCTGCTCACGTGATTGCATCCCAAGAACAACTTCATTCTGGCCGGAACGATTTCACATAACACGGACACATCATTGGTAGACCCCAGAGAATATTTGCTCAGAAGTTGGTTTGAGAAGTGTAAATAATAATAAAGATCAAGTTGTAGAGGTAAAACGAAAACCTCGGTTAATCACAACAACGGAATTCCAAGATGACGAGAGTACATAGGTAAGGTTCAAGAAACAGTCCTAGCAGTCCTGTCGAGAGTAAAGCTATAAAAACTCTTAGATTATGACTAAACTCAGTTAACTTTTCAGTAGCTTTTTGCCGAAAGATTGCAAATCAAGGACGGCTTTGTTCACCACAATGTAAGCCTTAAATTAATGGCAAAATTGGCTTTGTCAAATGCCTATGTAGAAGCTTAATTTTTTATGTCGCCATTCCGCCGGCGATTGTCACGAGTATATGGATTTTCAATGCTCTTGGAGTAAAAATTGTGGTACTAAGTATTAATGCAAAAGGTATAGTAGGCTTTTCCAGATATAACCCTTCACTCCCACGAGCTCTCAATATTAATTTTTCTTACTCACTGCCATACATTACTTATTATGTTAGTTCTGAGAATTTGGCGTTAAACAAATAAATATCCCGTAGTTGATTTTTTTCCTTTATTCTTATCTGTCTGCTTTGACAACGGAATGGTATTACAAAGACAAATTACTTATTTGTAACACCTGGGAGTGAAAGGGATAAATCAAATCAGCAAAAGGGTGACTTGGATGAAAATTGAACTGTCATATACTATTTTTTCCCTGAAAAAAGATGACAGCTTTGGCAGATGATTTTCAGTTGTTACTATGCACAGAAAAAGAAAAAGACAAACAAAACACAGCAAGAACACTAAATATTGGTGCAATTGAATGGCGGGATACGTCCACCCGTTCTTACACTTTGGTGTGCATGTTTGTCACAGGAAGCACAATCCGCAATTTTCTATCGTTTACTTCACCTTGAATGCAAAACGACAATTTTCATTATAGCTAACCCGCTTGGAGTGTTTCAACAAGCCTTTGTCTGTTTTTCAAAGCGATGCCTTCTGTATAGCTATTTGCATAAGAACATTTTGTTGGGTTAAATTACCAATGAAATTCACTGAAATGATATTGGTTTTCCTTTTGGCGGAAACTGATAAATATAATAAATTATTGCTTAACGATAACTTCAGGGAATTGAAGATAGTTGCATAGGAAAATATTTTCCCTTTCTTATAGAGAGTGTTGACGTGTCCATAGTTAATAATTAAAACAGTATTTAATTGAGTGGAAATGGACGGATTTTTAGCGTCAGAGATCATGGTGGGGTTACATCGGTAGTCTTTATTGTTATTATATTACTAATAATTTAGCAGGATGAAACAAATTGCATCTTACGCGGAAATTGAATTCTAGAGGAATATGGTGTCGTAACACAAGAACAGTGTAGAACATGTGACTCAGATAATCGGACCGTTTGTCCAATGTTTTCTGTAAACTCGGTTTATCATTTAGTGTTTGAAATACGTTCATATGGTCTTATAACAAAGTATTTTATATTATGGTTGGAATAGTAAAGTATTTGAAACTTTCATTTGGGTTTCGTTTCATTCCGAAAACACCGCAAAAGGTCGTAACGTGTCGCACAGCTCATTCAGAAACATGGAACCGCTCAGTTGATCCAGTCTTGTGAGCAACCGATGAGAACTCGAAGCAAGCACAAACGCCTCAAAACGCCTTTTTTTGAAAGAAGTCACCGTTGGTATTGGGTTGGAGGGCGGCACCAATCAAATCAGTCAGTCGAATTTCTTCCAATGGTGATTCTTGGATTCTTGATTGAGGTGTCGATTGCTGTGTTTTGATCGGACCTTCAGTTCCAAGATGGTGCTTTCACCAACAGTAGCGTTCACACTTGCTCTTCTTGTCCTGAATTTTGTTCTTCATTTTCGTCGTCTTCGTTTTTGCTAGCAGGTTTCTTCTGCACCAGTTTCATCTTCATTTCCAAGATGGGCACGGGTAATGCAATGACCAGCGTGCCAACCAAGCAGCACACACTTCCCATCAGCTGACCAAATGCAGTCTCCGGTGACATGTCCCCGTAACTGGAAATTAACAAGTAAATATGTTAAAATGGCCCCCAGGGATGAGCGAAATCGGAGTTGGGGGAAGGGGTGATTTGGAGTGCTAGTACTGCTACTTAAGCACTGATCACATACAGTTGTTTTAAATGATAACAGGGATAGACGATGAGTTGTTGTGGTAACGGAGTAGGGTGGAGGGGTAAGTATTAATAAATTCGCCTTTTGTTTATAATAGCCCCTCGGAAGCATTGGTAGCGGTCCAGAGGGAAATTACAGATATCATGAAGTACTTGAATCCTTACAAATAGCCTTTTTCAAAGATCAGGTGACTCACCCAGTCGTTGTCATGGTAACAATAGCGTACCACATACTATCAGGGATGCTAGCAAACGTGGTGCCTTCAACTTCTCTCTCAGCATAGTACACAGCAGTGGCAAAAATAATTACACCAAGACCAAACGAAAACAGGATGAAACCAAGTTCAGAAGAGGAGTTCTTTATAGACGATCCGAGAGCCTGGAGACGAGTAGAATGTCGCGACATTTTGAAAACTCGAAAAACGCGAAAGACTCGTAAAATTGTTAATGCGTCCAAATCCCCAGCGCTTTTAAACCCTAAGTCAAGGTAGAATGGAAGTACAGCTGCTACATCGATAATGCTTTGAAATTCTTTGACAAATTTCCACCTGTGCGGCGCAGCAAATAAACGAATTAAATACTCCAAGGTCAAAACCACAACGCAAGTTCCGTCAAGATATTGAAACGCGTCCTTGTATTCCTCGCCACAGGTTCTGTCACTGCAGGGAATTGTCTCAGTTATGGTTGTGATTATGCTAAGAATAATTGCTATTCCTGTTATATAGTACACTATTTTGGCTGTAGTGCAAGACTGTGGATTCTCAAGAGTAAACCACAATTTCTGCCGAAATGTTTTTCGCAGAGGGACGCATTCACAAGTTTTTTTCTCTTCAATTGGAGGATCTCGGCTTCCGTTCGTGTTAGCGTCGCCATACTCCTCAAGACAACACAGTCCCATTGCATCGGCTGGAATCCGAAAAAAATTAAGTTCATCTTCATAAAATTCTCCGCACTCTTCTAGAGAAAAGTGAAGTTTGCCATGCCGGTAGTAATTCAAAATATGCCGGAAAAAAATAGGATCTCTTTCAAAAAAGTATTCTCGTTTCTGCGAATCATAAAACGCCTCTCTGTCACTACTACCCAATAATGTAGAGGGGAATTTCTTTAAATTGTGGTCCCATGTTTCGAATTTTCTTCCACTCACATTCAGAACAATTCGCTTGTCATTCAGTTGCTTGCGATGCAGAATACTGAAAGGTTTTTCTTTGTGAAATATCGGAGAAATTCCCACTAGTCCAGCTTTTCCCAGAGGTAGCCAGTTGTCTAAGTCGTCAATCGTTTTGTCCGCAGAAGACATTGCTTGATATCAGTTCGGTATTCTAAGACTTTAGGCGAGCGACCATTCAAATCAGTGTTCTGCATACCAAAACAGCTTTCTTTGATTAGAGATAACGACAGCGTGCAGGCCGTTAGTATGAAGGCTCATTAACACTAACTAAATTGTTAATAGGTACATAAATATTATTATTGTTAATGGCATCTTGTCGGAAAAGGATTACTTAAAGGCAAGCGGCTTTAACTGTAACAAGAACTTGGGTGAAAGAGGGCGAAAAAGGCTGATACAACCCCTAAAGATTTTAATTTTTTGGGCCGGGGTCCGTCTCAAGCGCTGAAGAATAAATCTCTGCAGTTGCCATTTCGTTAAACGGTTTGTTTTTACTCCAAATACTGGTACCTGCAGTTTTGATACCAAGAAATTAACCACATGCATGTTAAAAAACGTCGGCCTCTAATCAGAGGCAAAATGGTCAAAACTGCGCAAATTTCTGAACACAACAATGGCATGGAAATTTCCAGTAAGTTCTAAAACAATTCTTTAGCTTTGGTTTCCGCACTTTTAAATTAAGGCATTAAAAACAAAAATTCAACCTTCATGAAAACCCAAAACATACTAAAAAAAGATTTACAAACAAACTTGCAGAAGCTTTTCAAGTAAGACAAACAATTCTGAATAGATCACTACAGGATAATGGCGCCTGTGTCCTTGAAATACAGATTACACAAGTTTTATTGATCTTTCTATTTACATTTTATTCCTGCTGTTCAATACGAGTTGCCTCGATTGAAAACCAGCTTAAAACAAAAACAAACCCACACCTGCTACTACCAAAGGTAATTAACTACACTAAACTCGAAACGAAAACACGGTTGATTAGAATCGTGGTGTTCCCGCTGTTTTCCACAGCCAGATTTGTTGAAATGAGTTTTGTAAATCACACATTGACGCGATTTCTGCTAACATTTCTCGATGCTCTTGGTGGCCGAAAATTTAATCATTTCAGTAAGGTAGCCAATTTCGAGGTCACCTTAAAGAGCAAATAAGGCATATTATGTCTTGTTTTGGAGAGATTTTTTTTGTCGGTGGAATTTTCACAGTTGTGGAATGACTGTACCTCCATCTTTGTTGTGATTTGAAAAGGATGCTCTGAGGTAAAATATTTGGGTTTTGGTTTGAATTTGAATTTGGTTTTAGGTGTTTTGAAACCAGTTGAACTTTTATTTTCCTTTGCGTAAGTTTCACTACGTAATCGGAAATGAAAAGAAATAAAGCTTCAACATGGGGTGGGTCTGATCTTGCCTTCCAAGGGGAAGCAATAATTTGAACCCGTCTTCGTCTTAAGGTGGGGCTATGTGATTCTTGTTTTAATGGAGAAACGGCTTTCGTTCATATTGAATTGTTATGTTATGCTCTTTGCAGCCTTTGCAGAAAACACGAACTGAATTTTGCCCAGTGTTACGTAATTCGATATACACAGTGGATTAAACACAGATTGAATGGTTAACACGTACCGTTGAAGATGTAGCAACGTTATTGGCCGTTCCGAAATTCAAAAGGGAACTGGGGCGAGTTTCAAATTTTGAAGTAATCGATAAATTGACACCATCACATGAAAGATAACATTGAGATTGGTCGTTTGACCAAGTTTGACTCTTTTAGGTTGAACAGAGACCAAGTTATGGACCTTGAAACATAGCTCAAAATCCATACAAATGTCTATAATGTTGTGACAGCGTCCCCCAAAACCCTGGTTTTATCTTTCATGTGATGGTGTCAATTTATCGATTACTTCAAAATTTGAAACTCGCCCCAGTTCCCTTTTGAATTTCAGAACGGCCAATAGAAGTGAAAATTATAGAGTTCTATTTGGACCTGTTTCCCTTGTGTCTTTCTTGCATCCAGTCTGGGGGGGGGGGTGGATTGAGGGCAATGTGCCTTCCCGGATAGGGAAATGTTTGTGCATTTTACCGGAATGGTTTACCCGCGGACAGGGGATTTAACGTAGCGGCCGGTCGCCGGTATACCTTGTGTTAAAATCTTTGTCACCTTTACGGCATTCCATGAGGAAAACGCTAAAGTAGGCGAAAGGCCTCGGAATTAACAGGTTTTTTTTCCATTTCTGGCATTGGCGTTTCCACCATGGTTTAGAGATACTCCCCCCTCTCTTCCACCGCTCACCCATCACCTTTATTTGAACTCGGGTTTTTACAGGTGTTTTTCACGTTACGTCATTGCCGCCATGCTGGTGAACAGTAAACAATAGATCTCTCATTAGCTCGTTTTGTTCGTCCACCAGCATTTGTCTATTTCACTATATTGTTGTCTGTGTCTCTAGAGATTGGCTGCAAATTATGGTCATATGTGGAATATATGATCACGGCTAATGAACAGAATGACATAATACAAGCGAAATGAATCAAATCGATTCAATCAGTTCTTTATTTCAACACGGTAAATTAAAAATTCAAACTGAAAAGATAGCATTTGACATCAGTTAGTTCGAGACATTTTGTGTTGTCTTACATCTAGTCTCTGGGTACTGTCTTAACTTGCAACGCTTGCTGGGATTGAATTGTTGTTCGCGACTTTGACCGCGAAAAATTAAAAATATTTCTGTGGAAACAAAAACTCTCCAAAATTGGGTAAGTTTAGACTCTGCAACTTGAAAAAGCTCTACTTATGCTCTACTCAATGTTGTCTTTTAAGTTATTAGTTTATTAGATCCTCTTTCTTCATTTTAGAGTGGTTGTGAGCTTCCCAAAGCCACACGTGGGTAAAATGGCTTTATTGACGCATGGTTTTTCAACCTAGGTGAAATGATTTGGCGTCTCCTAGAGGAATTGATATGTGATACAGTAAACTTGATACAGTAACTGTAAGCCTTCACAAGTCGCGCAGACTTCGTAGGGTTGGTTAAATCTAGGTTTAACAATGCCATAAAGCTTACCTAGAGCCTGGATTCACCAGACATACCCCCAGGGATTTGCAATTGTTTTCTTACTTGGCGGTCTACAAAGAAAATATTTCAACTGTACAATGAAAACGGCAAAACAACTAAGGAAAGATAAACAGAAGAGGAAGAGCTTGCTTCTCATAATTTCTTGGGAATAGATGAAATAGAAAGTTGTTTTAATTGGCCTGTTTTAAATTTGACCAGACAAAGACTTAATCATGCATAGAATCTAATGCGTGCCAATCATCAATTATAATCGATCATTGGTCAAAAGTCTTGAAGGGAAGCTTGCTATAGTTTTTTTTCTGTTATGTGTGATTATGCTTGGCTTGTGCATGCTTGAAGTCGTGCAAGCATTACATGCCAGCTTAAGTCTCACAAGTAGACAGAGGAAAACCCCACGAGCAAAACTGAAAAAAGAAGCATGTGTCATACAAAAATACCAAATACTGAAAAACAATCATTCACTATGATGCCACTACGTTCCACAGGGTTTAGGTGTAATCAGTCAAGTAAACAAAGCTATATTATAACTCAAAACACAAGGTTGTGACATGGGGAGAGTGCGTGCGTGCTCATAGCAGTTGGGTTTTCTCTGACAAACGCATGCACAATGCTTTTCTCAATGCAGGTTGTTAAAACCGTTAAAAAAAAAAACATTTTTCTCTCTTTATTTCTCAAAAACTAACCTTACCACCTATGCTCAAAATTTGGTATCTGCCAAAATACACCAAAATGGAGAACTGTGGAAATGAAATTAAATGAAGACTGATCCTTGCAGTTGTGAATGCAATTATATGCAATTGTGTAAAGAAGCCTGAAAAAAATTCAGGACTTCAACAGGGTTTGAACAGGCTCACGTGGTCACAGGTACAAACCCCATTGAAGTCCTGAATTTTTTTCAGGCTTCTTTACTCAATTGCAGATAATTGCATTCACAACTGTGACGATCAGTCTTCATTTGATTTCATTTCCGCAGTTCTCCATTTATTTTATATACAGGTGAAACAGACATACCTTTTTAATCAATAGATTTTCTGATTATAACTGATGATCAATTGGTTGGGTCAATCTGATAATTTTCTATGACCGATGATAAAATCTCAGCCAATTCCCATCATTAGTAGAATCACACAGCTAGATGAATTCTTGCCACCTGATTGGCTATCGAGGTGAGGTATTCAGAGTGGAATTGAAAATGAGGCAACCTGATTGTGGATGATAAAACATGTACATTATGATTTTCACTGTAAAAATATCATTCAAAGCATATGTAAAAATTCAGAAAATGATAGTTTGTGAAACATCAGGTTCAAATAAAGTTTGTGCATTTGGCTTGACTTTCATGGCTCTTAACAGTCATGAGAGTTGAATTCAAGTTGCTTTTTGAGCACTTGTTGAATGCTGCAATATTCATGGGAAGGAAACTCTGCTTGGTTTTCTTTTGATAAATAAGCTATGCAATTCCTTGTGAATTCCACATTAAATTTCACTTAAAAAACTGATATCACACTCATTGCAATATCGGTTTATAAAATATAACACCAGTGTCACACACTCTTTTGGAGCTTGCAGTGACAAAGTTTGTAATTCATTTTCTAAGTTCAGTGGCTTGTAGCACTTTGATTTTTAAAAGAAACAGTGTCTGCTTTCTTCAGGTAGAGATGCGTATTCATCCTCATTGTTCAGCCATGATTAAAGAGGTGAGTTGATTATTTGAAATTATTTTTATCACCATTGCTAGTGGGCACAGTGTTCTAACTAGGATTTAAAAAGAAGGGGGTGGAAATTATGTGTATTATAACTTTTTTCATTTGCATTTCATAAATATGCCTAATCTGTCAACCTTTTTTCCAGTCATTTGATATTAATGTGCGATGTAAGCTTTCCATATTTTTACAAAGCAGTGTTCTATTGATTCAGTGACAAGAAAAATGAGAGAGTAAAGAGGAAAAATCGCGGGATGCTCTGCAAAATGAAAGGGTGGGCAAGTAAAAAGCCCTTTTGTTTAGGCCTGGCTAGAACACTAGGTTATTAGGGCTTCATGAAAAAACCAACACTTGGACTCCGCAACCCCAGTCCTACATAGGGAGAATGCCCACATGGCAACATTGCTTACAACCCAGCCAGGAGCCCTCCACACCCAGAAGAGTTTCAGTGAAAAGAGTATGAATAATAAATAGAATTCAGAACCAATGGAGATGGAGGGGAAAATGCAAGTAATGAACAAACTCCTTAACTGATGCAATGCCATGCATAAAGGTAAGCTGTTAGACAATCACAATACTACACCAGCCTGAAAAACAGGGAAGATTGATGACTTTTGCATGCTAAGCTTGGCAACCAACAAATAAAACTCCTGATTGACTGTGGTGGTGAAGGGGACACTGAGGGTTGATAATGACCAAAAGCTCTCAAATATTAGACACTAACTACTAATACAAACATAAGTGTCACTAACAGACACTAAATGCCCTGCAAGTATGGCAACGAAAATTGCCAGAGCTTACTTCCCTAAGAGAACTATGTAGATCCAAAACTGTTTCATCAATGAAATATTTTGAAGAGGCCACATTTGATTTTCCGCCTGTGTGCACACTTTTATTAAATAAAGGGATTTTGATTACTACAGCGGCCTTTTGTTGAACAAATTTGAATCGATAGTGAAAGATGCCTGACCAGGTTTTTTCAATGCCTTTGTGGTTTGTGCCAGTCTGTTATTATAAAGTGACCATTGCTGTGTTTTTCATCGCTTCCTTTCTTGAGAAAAGATGAACGCGAGATTGTCTGTGCAACTCAGAATCAATCAGGCTGTTGAATTTTTTCGATGATGTGTAGGTAAACAGAGCAAGTCTGATATATTCGTTGTGGATTTCACAAGGTCTGTTGGTTGGAACGAAGGTCATTTCTTGTTTTCAAATTGTTTATAAATTTCAACAGGTCAGTAAATCCCAAAGTTTGACCATGATTGCTTCAAATATTATTATTGTTTTTCTTGGTAACATTTTGGATCCATCATGTCTGTTCCCACCACCACATTAAATTTAGGATTGAATTTCATTGGCTTTGAAAACCACAAAGTTGAAATTCTTTGTTAATGAAACTGTCTCTGACTGGTTAAAAAACCTCAGGTGGTCCCAGTTGAAGTTGTTGCACTGTAAAAGGAAAACATTGGACATGACCAGAGGTGGTCTGACAAGGTTGTTGTTGTTGTTGTTGTGAGCCATCTTTTGTCTGAAATAACAGACCTTTATGATGCAGTTCTGTTAAATGGCTGACTAGACTAGCAGTTGTTTGGAACATCTTTCATTTTGTCCCTAGTTTTCTGTAGTAATGACCTGTTGATAGGCTACTGGGCTCTTTTAGGTTGATTGTGCAAAGTTAGTGATATTTTTGTTTTAAATATGTTTCAAAAGTAACTGAGAGAGCTACATGTTTCTTCAAATTGATGATCACACAAAAAAAATAAGCTTTATCCGCCTTTACAAGGAAACATAGCATGAAAACATCACTTTTAAAAGTTATCAACATCAGGATGAAAATAACTCCCAGCATGCTGTCCTGTTTGTTTTATTAGACTTGATTACTACCTTCGACAAAGTTGACCACAGCATAATTCTGTGAAGGCTCCAGTGTTAATTTGGACTTACTGGCACACTATTGTACTTTGCCTCAGGGTTTGTACCCATCTTCAAAACCCTTAAATTTTAGGAGTCCAATTTCAAGGCCTTGAAAGTACTTAAAATTGCTTTTTGGTCCTTGGAAGTCCTTCATTTTTTGCTGAACAAGACCTTTAAATAATATCAACTCTTTGAAACATTCTACGTTTCATGGTAGTTAGGGCAGATATTCATGCAAGCAGTGTGCAAATGTCTCATGATAATAACACTCATTTTTTTTTCATCCTCAGTCCGTCTTGTTATTCTCATGTCCATACATGTATACGTGCATGCTTTGTTTTGAAGTGCAGGTCAGTATTAGCAGCTAAAAAGAGCACGTGTTGAGCCACAAGTGCACCACAAATGTCTTTGATCTCGTTTTGAGGAGTCCTTGAATTTTTTAACCCTGTACATATTTGCTTTACCTTGTATTTGTTTCTATCTATGGTACTCTCTCTGAAACGTTTGCACTTAACTGGAGCATTTACAAGGGTCTTGTGCGTCAGTCCCCTATACATCATTTTACTCTTCAAAACTTTAAAACATCAAACAAGACTTCCACATTTTTTTTCTTTTTGTAAGGTACAAGGCGTGAAGACTAAGAAACCTACAGTTTTGCATTAATACATCATATTACTTAAAGGCTTGAAGATATCATTTGAAGGTGATATTTTCAAAAACATTTTTAGGGATGTATGCCCCAGGCATGCTCAGGGCTGTCATTTAAAACCAGCAATGGGCTATAAATTAGCCAGTGATTTCAGTGAAGTTGGCTGGTTGCCTATAGTTTAAGATCACTGACAGGAAACAGTACGTTAGTGGATACTCTAAGCTTAACAAAAGCACCGGTGACCCAGTATGCGTATTTGGGAACCTTATTCTTACCTATCAACCTATAAGTAACCTTAAAAAAGTATAAGTAACCTTACCTATCGACCTATAAGTAAGTTGATTGCATAAATCAAGAGCTCCTATTCAAGATCTTGGGAAAGCTTGGATGCCCTGCCAATTTTGTCCAAGTTATCAGAATGTTCTACTCGGAAGTGTATGCTAGACTGTGTATTGACGGAGAACTCTCTAATCCCATTGAGTACAAGAGTGGTGTCAAGCAAGGGTGTAAGCTAGCCCCTACCCTGGTTGTGATGTATGCCGCCGTTATGCTCTACCTTACTTTTAAGGACGTAAATCCCTGTTATTATATCAAGGTTTGTTTCTGAAATGCAATGGCGACTTATTTGATCTCAGGCGCTTGAAATCTAAGACCAAGACCTTCACCAAATTCATACGAGAAGCCCAGTATGCAGACGATATTGCCATATTCACCAACGATGGCACTGCGCTACAGTGCCTGTTATCCGCGTACAGCAACCTGTCACTGAAAATGGGTCTCGCGATCAACATCAAGAAAACAGAAACCATGAGTGTCGGTTAACAGCTGGATTTCTATATTGATGAGCACAAATTGAAGAGAGTAGACCGCTTCAAATATCTCTGAAGCTATGTCACCAAGGAGTGCAAGTTAGATGATGAGTTAACAGCATGGATTCAGGCTGCATCATGCGCGATGGGGAGGCTCAGGGAAAGGGTTTTTGACTGTAGAGATCTGACAATTGAGACGTAACTCAAAGTATACAATCAGTGCATCATTCCACTAATGATGTACATGTATGGAAGTGAAACCTGGACCCTATATCGTCATCACATCAAGCTTCTAAGAACCATCCAGCAGTGGCACCTGAGACCAATTCTTAAGATCAGGTGGGATCACTTTGTGAGGTACTGGATCATGCAAAGTCTACGGATATTGAGATTATTCTTGTTAGGAACAGATTTTGTGGATGGGTCATGTTGCATGTATGCCAGATGTGCGGCCCGTGAAGGCACTTCTCTATGGAGTATTAGAAGAGGGTTCAAGGAGAGTCGGGCGCCCCCTTCTTAGATATAAGGACACTCTGAGGGACATCCTCAAGCGTGGAGCTGCTCTCGGAACATGGAGAGACATCGTAACTGACCAGCTAGCCTGACGGAGATTTACATCTGGCATTTGTGATGAAATAGAAATTGAGAGACGGAACAGGAATATAGAGAGGAGGGCAAAACGTCATGATAGGGAGAGGAGCAGATAGTAATCTGGAATCCTCCCTGGGACTGAACTTATTTTTCACTGCAAGAATCCTGTATTCATCTGTATTTTTTTGTGTATTACTCGCACCGGGTTATAGGCGCATATATATCCTTACCTATCAACAGGGGCCATGTGGAAATTGTGCCGTGGGAAGGAATGGCATAGGAGACCCTTGTTTACCAACCATCACTGGAAACCATTTTTTGTAGAGGTAAGTTCAAGCAGATGAAGTTTTCATGTTTCATCTTGTTGGCCTGGTACCTTTGTTCATAGAGCAGTTAGTGCCACTAACAAAATTAATGTTTATCCACTGGGCAACATTATCCACTCTTCAAACAACTGGGGTCTGATTAATGACAATGTAACAAACACTATCAATCAGATATCTCAATTTTTATTGATTTGCTCAAAATGTATTGATTGCGCTAACTGCAAAATGCAAGGCCAATCAAAGTTAAAGCAAAAGACTCTGTTAGATTTTATGATGCAAATACATGTAGTGTATGCAATAGGCTTGGTGGTGCACAACAAGTCAAATTACAGTTTGTTGTATCTTTGATCTCCTCAAGTCAATACCTACAAGTTTTTAAGGTAGGGTTGGGTATTACTCAGGCTGAAGATAATGTTGGGGTGGGGTGGGGTGGGTGTGTGGATGAAACTGTGGCCATGCTTCATGTTTCTTTCAAAGTAGTTCCTAAGACTCTTTAATGTAGCTTGGCCTCTTTTGTCCACGCTGTTCTGGTATTGTCTTTATCCTCTGAGCAGCTTTTTCTTTAAGGTTTAACAAGTTCATGAGTTGGAGGACTATGACAAAGCTGAAAAGAAGAAATTGCAGCAAATCCTTTTAAGTTTGCTGTGTGGTATTAGGTTTATTCTCACAGGTACTTTCCAAAGATAAGGGACGGTTCATTATTTATGGGGATGACCGGGTCAGATAATTTGAAATAACTTTTCGTTTTTTTCCTAATGCCCGTCACACTATCACATCAGAATTTCTAAGCCCGTCCTGATTTATTTTCAATTTTTCAAAGCCCGGTCAATGTAATTAATAGTTAATTTGAGGAAGAATTATGACAATGCATAAACAGTATAAAAGTCGCTTTATGTATTACAACATGACTTGTTTAATAACAAATCGTTTCCGGCAATTTGGGTTCATCGCAACAAAGGGGATGATTCCGGTGGGACACAGCCATTGAAAAGTACCAAATGTCACGAAAGAGTTTAGTTGTAACCTGGAGCTATAGAATTCAGCTTATCATTAAATTACATTTCAATGACGACAGCCAGTATCAAAATACGCTTGCGTTCGCAGGCTACATTAAAATCAAGTAACGTTCGTAAATTGAAAATATAAATAGTTGATGCCGAAAACTTGACCTATTTACAAGATTTTTAATCTGTACTTAACAGTACCAGAATCAATAGGTCTTGGCGTAGATGCAGGTGTCAATGATTGTTTGATGATTAGATCATTCGTCTCTTCTCAAAAACACCACAATGATGATCAAAACACTTTAATTCGTACAAGTACCTTCACGTTGCCACATTCTCAGCACCCAATCGTGGCGTTCAACCCGCATAATTTGCATACGACCTTTATTTTTGCCAAATATGGGCATTGTTTTTCCACAGTCACAAATGTAAACAAAATGTTCATTTTGTAATTTGAAGTCGCGATGGTGTTTAATATTGATAAAGTTAAAAGGTTTTATATTTTACTATTGAAGTGACAAATGTCATAATTAATTGTTAAAGGACTCTTTTTCAGGACCCGGTCCTTTTGCCCTTTTAAATCTTCATAGCCCGTCGTTTCTGGAAGAAAAATTTTTATGACCCGGTCATTTTTTATCCGACCCGGTCATCTCTATGAATAATGAACCGTCCCTAAGTGTTTTTCACGTGAATTTTAATCAGTGTGCATTATTTAACTTCATTTTTAAAAAGCTCCACTGTAATGTATGCAGATGTGTTCACTGCCAGATTGTTTTAGGAGAACTTTCAAACTAGAAACTTTTTGTTCACCAGAATATTATTGTGCCTGTGCTGTCATTCAAAATCTTCGGGTAGGTATTCCATCCAAACTGCCATAAGTATGGAATCTGCATAAAATTTCCTTACAATAATGAACAGATTGAAGTGACTATTGATGATGGGTTATTAATGTAAATATAGACTACTAGGTTCAAAAGCTTTGGGGTCTGGTAATTAGTGTAATATTTGATTTGTCCTATACATAATTTAGATTAAAGGCATGATGGTCATACTTTGTCTTATGACTTAAGAACATGTGGCTGATAATCATAAACATTAACTTAGCCTTTTGTGGCTATACAGTACATAAAAGCATTACAAATTTCTCTTTGGGAAATGTCTGGTAACAAAGATAGTGTGAACTAATGGACAGACAATCACCAGAGAGAGATGCTGGAAATGAGTTGGAGTCAGGATGGCCAAGTGGTTTAGGGCGCTGGATTTCAATGCAGTGACCCGGGTTCATATCCCACTCTAGCCACTAGCTGGTGTTGTTCTGGGTTTGTGCCTGTTTCAACTCCTCGGTCATTCTTGTAAATAGCCAACTGGTCTGCCTCCCACCAGTTCGGATTCTTAACTCTGTTGTGTTCATTTGTATTATTTGTTTCATTGTCCCTGAAAAGTCCCCCTAGGGAGTGGTCAATTACGTATTTATTTATCATTTATTTATTTATTTTTATGCAAAATGAAGGGTTCTTAAAGTCAGCCCCAAAGAAAGACTCCACTTGTCTCCTGGATGCAGAAGACGTTTCGCGTGACTCCTCAAGGGAGGAATTGAAGGCTCTTGAATTAGAGGAACAAGCTCTCCAGGAAAAGGCTGACAAATATTAAGGATCAAATGGAGGCAAAACATAGATCCATTCATACTTCACCAGCAGAAAGAACAGGAGGACAAGGCAATTGTCTTAATCAGCAGGAATCTACCAGAACTGCCTCCCGACAATGTTGTTCACAAAATGCCACTGGACAACCTCTATTTCCAGCGGCTCATACTGGTGCAACGGCCCTGGCCATGTCATTGGACAATCTTTTCCTGAAGAGGACCAAGCCATTGCAAGTGCCACAGAGATGGTTCTCCATCTGATGTTGTTCACAAAGGGTGAGAAACCGTTACTGATTGCAGACCTGAAGTCTGTCCCTCAAGCACACAAACATTTTGAATTTAGTTTAAATGTATGGGAAATATCATTAAGGTTCACATTATCGTAATATGCTTTGATTAAAATCTACATGTAAGATCAAAATCAACAACTTTTTACCTGAAATTTTGTGTATTGTCATTCTTGTAGCTGAAAACGGCAAATTTTAGCATATAGTAGAGAGACAAGGGTGGAAAGATCTGATTGACAAGATTTTGGACTGGTCCAGCGCCAAGCCGATTTTCAACAACAAATCCCTATCACAATGCTTCCAAACCGCGCACTGGGCAAGCTGAACGTCAGCGGTTTCTTCTCGTACCATTTTATTTGAAATCCGTCCAAAACTCAAAGTGCTGGAAATCTAGCAGTCGAAGATTGAAGGAACCGTAGCTGGATTTCGGTGTGCCGGCTGTAACAGTGACGCTGCTTGCTCCTTTCCTTCATACATTCGTCCCGCCATAGGGGAAGTAAGGGCAAATAAACAGCAGCGATCTTTCTACTAGCCAGCTTGGGGTGAGGCGATGTTTATTTGCCCCTTCTTCCCCTCGCACGGGACATACGTATGAAGAGGTCATTGTTTGTTATCATCCAATTGGAAAGGAGCAAGCAGCGTGACTGTTACAGCCGGCACACTGGAGTCCAGCTACGGTTCCTTTGATTGTCAATTGCTAGATTTCTTGATATTATTTGAGGTCTAGCACTTCAAGTTTTGGATGGATTTCAAATATAATGGTACAAGAAGAAACCTCTGGTGTTCAGCTTGCCCGGTGCGTGGTTTAGAAGCACTGTGATGGGAATTTGTTGTTGAAAATCGGCTCAGCGCTGGACTAGTTGAAATTGTGGAAATCGGATCTTTCCACCCTTGTCTCTGTAGTGTGTGCTCAGGTAAACGTTGCACGCAAAACTCTTTAAATTGCTAAAACTCACCGTTTTCAACTACAAGAACGACAATACACAACATTTCAGGTAAAAAGGACGTTTATTTTGATGTTATGTGTAGATATTAACCGAAGCATATTACGATAATACGAACCTTTTCGATATTCCCAAACAACGGTCACACAGTTTGTGTAGGCCCCCTGTGCCTCAAGATGAGGAAGAGACTTTGGGAAATCAAGGCATGCCATGATCTTTGTTAAAAACTGCCACTCTGCCCCAGTGAGTGATTGCAAATAGTTTTAAATTTTACACATTAATATCTGATGAGAAATTTGCTAACATGCGGAGCTGTCATTCAGTATTATTTAGCTTACACTTTTAAAGTAATGGGATTCTCCTCTAATTTTGACTGTAAATCTATGTTACTATATGATAATGAACTGTGATCTTTGGCTTGTAGAGTAAATTAGCAGTGAGGATAGGGTTTTCCTCAGCAGTGGCATATGCAGTGGCTTTTAGTTAGTTAAACTTGATACTTCAACTTGCTATGTTGACATGGATAATTCTAATTTGGCGACTAGTCCTTTAAACAACAAATGGTTGACAACAATATTTGGAATGAAATCATGCAGGGCAACCACTGGTATGTGATCTGACAGCAGTTACCAGTAAACCACAAATTGTAAGCACTTTGCAAGCTATTCCTAAACCTGACTAATCCAAAGTTCAGCTTATTCATGAATGCTCTCAACCACACGCTTCCAAGTCATTGGAGGGGACTTTGCGGGACCACTGAAGTATCAGAAGAAACCAAGAACTGAAGGAAAGGCATTCATCCTACTGTATGCTTGCAGCCTTACACGTGCCGTGTATGTAGACCTTGTGCCAAACGTTGAGACCACCGAGTTTATCAGAAGCTTCAAGTGTTTCATCGCCCGACGTGGGAGACCGCAACGAATCTACTCTGACAATGGCAAAACATTGGCAAAACATTCGTCAGTGCATCCAAATGGATTGAGCGTGTAATGAAAGATGAGAGGATCTATGGGTTTCTTGCCCAGCAAGGGATTGAGTGGAAATTCAACCTCAGTCGTGCGCCCTGGTGGGGCGGCCAGTTTGAAAGATTGATCGGGCTGGTTACACATAGCTCAAATAAGAATAGAAATAATGTTTTCAGAGTTTTTAGAAGCATTTACACATAATTTCTAGTTTGTCATCCTCTCAGTTGCAAGTTTTTAACTTCTGACAAGTGGTCTTTGTTTTTCAGTTTTTTCAAGAAGGAGAAGTCAAGGTGTTCAACATAGCAGATCGATGAAGAACTTCATAGTTTCTTCATTTACTGGTTTTGATGACATTTTACAACAGTTACACACCTGTTCCGACAACCATGCTACTTAATACTTGGAAAGGAAACTGGACTGAAGACAACCGTAAAAAGCATTATGTTTTTGTATTTCTGTGTTCTTGGGTACACTCTCCTCGTTTCAGGTTTTCGGAGTTCTTGGAAGCATTTACACATGATTTCTAGGTTCCTTTTTGAAATAGGCAAAGTTTCAGGCAAATTCAAAATTTGACCAAAAACCATGTGGTACCCCCTTTGGGTTTTGATCCAAATTTCCACTTTGCTGAAATATTGCACACAGCTCAAATAAGAATAGAAAGAATGTTTTTGGAGTTTTTAGAAGCATTTAAACATCATTTCTAGAGTCCTCTCATAAATAGGCAAAGTTTCAGGCAAATTCAAAATTTGACCAAAAACCATGTGGTACCCCCTTTGGGTTTTGATCCAAATTTCCACTTTGCTGAAATATTGCACACAGCTCAAATAAGAATAGAAAGAATGTTTTTGGAGTTTTTAGAAGCATTTAAACATCATTTCTAGAGTCCTCTCATAAATAGGCAAAGTTTCAGGCAAATTCAAAATTTGACCCAAAACCATGTGGTACCCCCTTTGGGTTTTGATCCAAATTTCCACTTTGCTGAAATATTGCACACAGGTCAAATAAGAATAGAAATCAGGTTTTCGGAGTTTTTGGAAGCATCCTTTCACTTGCAAGTTTTTAACTTCTGACAAGTGGTCTTTATGTTTTTCAGGTTTTTCAAGAAGGAGAAGTCAAGGTGTTCAACATGGTAGATCGATGAAGAACTTCATAGTTTCTTCATTTACTGGTTTTGATGACATTTTACAACAGTTACACACCTGTTCTGACAACGATGCTACTTAATACTTGGAAAGGAAACTGGACTGAAGACAACCGTAGAAAGGATTATGTTTTTGTATTTCTGTGTTCATGGGGACACTCTCCTCGTTTCAGAAATAATAGTATCTATAGGGGAACTCCGAGTCAGATAACTTGTGAAAGCCTTGAATATTGGAAACTGAGTTACTTGCTAAAGGATTTTAATGTGAAAATTTGAGGTTCCTAGCTGCTCTAAAATTTGTGCGGTGGGATTTTTGATTTCTCATAAGTATGAGAAATTCCACTGGGTGAATTGTACAGAAGTGAGGATCCTCAGTTTTTCACATTAAAATCCTTTGGCTAGTAATTTCAGTTTCCAGTTCATAAATTTTGTCTACATTAAAGGCTTTTACAAGTGATCTGACATTGGAGTTCCCATGTAAACACTGTTATTTCCGAGTGACAAGGTTTATTACTACTCCATAGTGTTGAACGTTCAGAAGTTGTAAGGAATTGTTGTCTTGGAGAAATAAAATGAAAATGTGGTGGTCTTAATTTTTCTAAGTGTTTTGGCTGGAAAATTTACGTTCCTGCCAAAACACTTAGAAAATTTTTCCCAGTATGAACCTACCCCTTTTATCCCATACTAAATTTTTTCCACCAAAAAACTTTCCAAAAAATAGTTCAAGGTGGCTCAAACCGGTTTCAACACTTTCAAGAAACTCACTTATTAGAATGATTTACACCACAACACTGTATCACGTATTAGCAACGTTGTGGTACCATATGAAACAGCAATTATTGCTGAATAAAAAGCGGTCATTATTGTGATGCAAGACATAACCATGGCAACGGAAACGCCTTGTAAAAACACCCTATATTTTGGCTTTAGTTGCTCATATCTCCAAAACGAAGTCGGTGACCCCCATTTTTTATTCCTCAAAATTGATCAACAGACCAAGATGAAAGTTTTTGCAAAGTTTAAAACAGTTCTGTGGAGCAGATTCAGAGCAACCTTAAAAAAATTAAGGTGGCTCTGAATCTGCTCCACAGAATTTTTTGAAACTTTGCAGACAGTTTTCTCTTGGTCTGCGGATCACTTTCCAGCATTAAAAAATGGGGGTCGCCTAGTTCGTTTTTGAGATACGAGCAACTAAAGCTGAAATATAGGGTGTTTCTACAGGGCTTTCCTGTTACTATGGTTGTGTATTATGTCACAATAATGACCGCTTTTTATTCAGCAATAATTGCTGTTTTATATGGTACCACAACATTGCTAATACGTGATACAGTGTTGTAGTGTAAATCGTTCCAATAAGTGAGTTTCTTGAAAGTGTTGAAACCGGTTTGAGCCACCTTAATTTACTACTAAATTAGACTATTTTTCCGAATATTTCCAAGTAAAGCTACGGTAATACGAGCAACAAAAACGTCCAACTTGTCTCGCAACATTGCTGCGAAATTAGTTGAAAAGTGATGTTGCACATTTTACATCCCACATACAACTTGTCTCGCAACAGAAAAAATGTGTTGCAAGTTGCTGCAGCGTGTTGCAACACTTTTTTTGTTGCGAGACAAGTTGTATGTGGGATGTAAAACACGCAACATCGCTTTTCAACTAATTTCGCAGCCATGTTTGCGAGACAAGTTGGACGTTTTTGTTGCCCGTATTACCGTAGCTTCAATATCCAAGAAAAATTTTTTATCCGAATACTTACTTACCCCACCCCATACTAAATTAGGAGGAAATTAGACTTAGAAAAATTTTTTTCCAAATACTTACTTACCCCACCCCATACTAAATTAGGAGGAAATTAGACTTAGAAAAATTTTTTTCCAAATACTTACTTACCCCACCCCATACTAAATTAGGAGGAAATTAGACTTAGAAAAATTTTTTTCCAAATACTTACTTACCCCACCCCATACTAAATTAGGAGGAAATTAGACTTAGAAAAATTTTTTTCCAAATACTTACTTACCCCACCCCATACTAAATTAGGAGGAAATTAGACTTAGAAAAATTTTTTTCCAAATACTTACTTACCCCACCCCATACTAAATTAGGAGGAAATTAGACTTAGAAAAATTTTTTTCCAAATACTTACTTACCCCACCCCATACTAAATTAGGAGGAAATTAGACTTAGAAAAATTTTTTTCCAAATACTTACTTACCCCACCCCATACTAAATTAGGAGGAAATTAGACTTAGAAAAATTTTTTTCCAAATACTTACTTACCCCACCCCATACTAAATTAGGAGGAAATTAGACTTAGAAAAATTTTTTTCCAAATACTTACTTACCCCACCCCATACTAAATTAGGAGGAAATTAGACTTAGAAAAATTTTTTTCCAAATACTTACTTACCCCACCCCATACTAAATTAGGAGGAAATTAGACTTAGAAAAATTTTTTTCCAAATACTTACTTACCCCACCCCATACTAAATTAGGAGGAAATTAGACTTAGAAAAATTTTTTTCCAAATACTTACTTACCCCACCCCATACTAAATTAGGAGGAAATTAGACTTAGAAAAATTTTTTTCCAAATACTTACTTACCCCACCCCATACTAAATTAGGAGGAAATTAGACTTAGAAAAATTTTTTTCCAAATACTTACTTACCCCACCCCATACTAAATTAGGAGGAAATTAGACTTAGAAAAATTTTTTTCCAAATACTTACTTACCCCACCCCATACTAAATTAGGAGGAAATTAGACTTAGAAAAATTTTTTTCCAAATACTTACTTACCCCACCCCATACTAAATTAGGAGGAAATTAGACTTAGAAAAATTTTTTTCCAAATACTTACTTACCCCACCCCATACTAAATTAGGAGGAAATTAGACTTAGAAAAATTTTTTTCCAAATACTTACTTACCCCACCCCATACTAAATTAGGAGGAAATTAGACTTAGAAAAATTTTTTTCCAAATACTTACTTACCCCACCCCATACTAAATTAGGAGGAAATTAGACTTAGAAAAATTTTTTTCCAAATACTTACTTACCCCACCCCATACTAAATTAGGAGGAAATTAGACTTAGAAAAATTTTTTTCCAAATACTTACTTACCCCACCCCATACTAAATTAGGAGGAAATTAGACTTAGAAAAATTTTTTTCCAAATACTTACTTACCCCACCCCATACTAAATTAGGAGGAAATTAGACTTAGAAAAATTTTTTTCCAAATACTTACTTACCCCACCCCATACTAAATTAGGAGGAAATTAGACTTAGAAAAATTTTTTTCCAAATACTTACTTACCCCACCCCATACTAAATTAGGAGGAAATTAGACTTAGAAAAATTTTTTTCCAAATACTTACTTACCCCACCCCATACTAAATTAGGAGGAAATTAGACTTAGAAAAATTTTTTTCCAAATACTTACTTACCCCACCCCATACTAAATTAGGAGGAAATTAGACTTAGAAAAATTTTTTTCCAAATACTTACTTACCCCACCCCATACTAAATTAGGAGGAAATTAGACTTAGAAAAATTTTTTTCCAAATACTTACTTACCCCACCCCATACTAAATTAGGAGGAAATTAGACTTAGAAAAATTTTTTTCCAAATACTTACTTACCCCACCCCATACTAAATTAGGAGGAAATTAGACTTAGAAAAATTTTTTTCCAAATACTTACTTACCCCACCCCATACTAAATTAGGAGGAAATTAGACTTAGAAAAATTTTTTTCCAAATACTTACTTACCCCACCCCATACTAAATTAGGAGGAAATTAGACTTAGAAAAATTTTTTTCCAAATACTTACTTACCCCACCCCATACTAAATTAGGAGGAAATTAGACTTAGAAAAATTTTTTTCCAAATACTTACTTACCCCACCCCATACTAAATTAGGAGGAAATTAGACTTAGAAAAATTTTTCGAGAAACCAAGAACAAAAATATAGTTTTATTCAACAATAATTTCACTACCAAGTTATGAACAAACGCACTATTATTAATACAGAAAGTTGAAAAGCAAATACAACCAACCCACGCAAAATTTACAAAGAATTCACGTCTACGTCAAAATTGACCAAATAAACATACAATATACCGTACAATTCACAAACGTTAACAAAATACTAATTATACCTTCACTAAACTGTACCACTTTGAATACTAGATACATTCTTCCCACATCAGAACAAGGCAGCCATATTTAATGAAAATAGACAGGCAGAAAGTAGAAAAACAAATACAACTAACCTACCCAAAATTTAGACCAAGAATACACGTCTACATCAAAATTGACCAAATAAAAATGCAATATACCGAACAATTCGCAAACGATAACAAAATACTAATTATACCTTCACTAAACTGTACCACTTTGAATACTATAGATAAATTCGACTTCAGAGTTACATTCTATCAGAACAAGCCTAAATTGAAATAAACTATTTCAACACCGTCTAGCTTAGAAAATCTTTTTTCAACCACATTTAATGAAAATAAACTTTAGCTCCCAATAGACAGGCAGAAAGTACAACTAACCTACGCAAAATTGCAATATACCGAACAATTCGCAAACGATAACAAAATCCTAATTATACCTTCACTAAACTTGAATACTATGGATAAATTTTCAAAATCTTATCATCCAACATGGACAAACTAACGCTAAACAGAAAAGCTCATAACCCATTTTAAACTTTGTCGTTGTTATTTTTCGCAGCTTGTTTTTAAAATTTGCATGCCTTCACGACCTATATAATAACAAAGCGAGCAACATTCCTCACCGGTGATGAATAAAATAAGCCGATTAAGAATTCACCAGAAACGAAAACAGTAGAGCTCGCAACCTATTTCAAAGACAATTTTGCCTCCTCAATCATTCTTTTAATACAACATTTGTAGAAAACAGTAAGGAAGTGGTTTAAGTTAGCAACGCTTTGTTTTTTTGAAAAATATTTAGTCCAATCTTTGACAAAAAAAAAGGTATTTATTGCATGGACTTTACAACGTCAAACGTTTCAACAAACTTGTCTCGGTTGTTTGAAAGCTACTAAAATGTCTGCATTTCGGAGAGATAAACGTAAAAGCCAAAATTTGTGGCAAAAATCTACCATAGTGATTGATTAATGATAGCTAACTTGTCTGGAATAATTTCAACAACGAAACACGCCACCGATGTAGTAACTTCAATATTGTAAAAACATGCTATTGAAATCGTCGCAGCTAAGATGATACCTTAACAAACCTTCAAATAAACGGTACACTTCTGACAAGTATTTTTACTCAAGCCGAGTCTAAAAACGGCCTAAGTTCTTCCTCGTGTATAGCACCAACAAACATGTCGAAGCGAAGATGCAACTAAATTCTTTTCTTTTATAACTGTTGTGGTTATTATTTTGTATATTGGATCAGTTTTACCATGTAGTGAATGAGTGAAGTAGCAATTTCAATTTAAGAACTTAAACATGCCACTTGGAAGGCCGAGAAAAAGCCAATATGGCCTAAGTTTCAGGGATACATTTTGCTCTGTTTACGGCGCATTTTCAAGTCAAAATTTGTTTATTCAAGAAAACTTGTTGTTTTTGTCTATCTTGTTAGCCTTCAGGACCTATATTACAATGCATGCAACATTCTTCACGGGCTTAGAATACAATACGACTAATTAACGCTCATCAATATTCACCGGAAACGGAAACAATGAAACAATAGAGCTCAGAACCTATTTCTATGACAATTTCGCCTCACTATTCTCAGCAATGCCTACGTGGCCTTGTGGATAAGCTTATGTTTCTTGACTTAAACACAGTGCGGCGTTCTCTCTGCCGCCGTTTAATTTAAGTTGCATAACTTAAGACGAAAAGGGGAGGGGGGTTCGAGACCGGCTGCCTGCCGGCAGTTTTGCTTTTTTTTTTTTTTTATCTTCGATTTTCTATTTATTTTTCTTTTTTTTGTCCTGAGGTAATTTTTAACCAGGTAAAAAATATTTTTTACCTGGTTAAAAATTATCTCAGGACAAAAAAAAAGAAAAATAAATAGAAACTCTAAGATTAAGAAAACAGTGACAAAACCCCCTTCGTCCTGTTTCGTCTTAAGTCGCACAACTTAAATAAACGGCTGCAGAGAGAGCCGCCAAATGTTTAAGTCAAGAAACACAAACTTATCCACAAGGCCACGAAGGCGTAGAAAAGAAATAATGGCTAGAAATATTTTTGCAAAAACTATCGTTGTTTACCCCGAACAAAACTCTTTACTACAAATCGACGGCTGTCTTTGACGTCCCTTTTGCATGTGAAAAAGTAATGGTCTCTAAATTCTCTCTTCGTCAAAGGAAAACAAAAATTGTGTTGCCGCCGGTCTACCTCTCACAGCATGCAGGTAAAAAAATTCATGGAAATTTGGTTTGACATTAAAATTATTGTTGCTCTTTCTTTCTTTTTTTTTTGGCTTCAACGAAACAAATGTTCAATTTATTACGATAAAACATTGTAATTCGAACAAAACACACTTCGGTGAGAACGTAAAATTAAAAGCCTGTTTTTATAAAAACTACGAGGTGATTCTGACTTACAAGGCTTTGCATCAAATCTTAAAGTGTGACCATTCAAATGAAAGCTAGTGAACAGTACGTTTCGTTATGATCATTATCACCCTGTGCAAAGTGGTTCTACCTTTCACTTGTATTTTACGTCTGTATGAAATGTAAACCATCGTGACTAAAGAGGGATCCACATACATTATGCACCTAACTAAGTTTGCAGCAAATGGCCTAATATTTTTGCTCAGTACACCATCTATTTTTTCCACACGTATGTCTTGACAACAAGCCAAGCTTTCACATTTGAACAGCACAATAACCTCAGATATTTAATATGGAATCCATCTCAACTTAAAGCTGCTGATGCTTGTGAAACACCTAAAGGGCTGAAACCGAAACTATACTTGCAGAGGTCCAGCTCCACCTCATTTGCCTAAAGTCGCGGACTCACAATCAACACAGTTCGTAAAAGAACCGTAACTGAACACCAGTATTCATAAAATCTGTGCTTCAATTATTTGGATACCCCTCACGACATCATCATTTCTATCGACTTATTTCACAGCACTCTAATAAGAACATAATAATAATAATAAAATGTATTATTTCATCCATGGCATTTACTTGTTTTAAAAGGCAAAGTAAAAGTTTGTTATTCTGGAAATCAGAGTTTCAATCTTGTAAAAAAAACTGCAAAGAAAGAATAATGAGTCCGACAAATATTGTTGATTTTTTCAGGGCAGAGAAATTCAAATACTTAATCATGAAAACAAAAATCTGAATTTCTTCAGCAATATGTGAATCATAAAAAGTAGCCTGGCATGCGAATACTGTAAAACCCTTCTGTTGGTCAGTACTGACTCTGTTTTTCACAAGTACATGTACACTTAAGAATGTGGTTCTCAACTTATGAGTCTATAGATGAAATCCTTAACTATGACCATTCAAATAAAAGCTACTGAGCAGTATTTTCCTGGGCTACTGTCATGTATGCTATACAGCGTATTTCTACATGGTATCTTTTATAAGTCTGGATCAAAATAATGTAAGCTTCTGAGCTGTACGTGGAGCTCAATTTTCAGTCTGTGAATGAATCCTACAGCGTGACCATCCAAACAGAAGCTACTGAGTGGTAATTTCATGTCAAGCTGTTTGTTTACAACAAGATGGCTGAAGTTTCAGCAGCAGTAAGCAGTGCTTTTCGGTGTTGTTATTTAAAGCTTGTTGATGAAATTTCTAAGTGTGACAATAACCAATGAGATTGGGGTTAACGTTTTACATGGGAATTAAGTTCCTCTCTGTTATAACCCATTTGAAAAAAATGTTTTATTGTTTCAATAAAGTTGTCATGATATAGTGTCAATGATGTCTGAATAACTGGGTGTCATCATGCAAAAACAAATTCAAGTCAAACATTTTAGTGACAAAGAGTATGTTTAGCTGAGTGTAGCCCTAAGATGGTTGTTGTTCAGTTAATGGTTTGATTAAAGCAGTATCATTCTGTAGTCTGTGTAGTGTGATTGTCCACTGGTGAGTGTAGCCCTAAGATGGTTGTTGTTCAGTTAATGGTTTGATTACAGCAATATCTGTAGTCTGTGTAGTGTAAGTGTAGCCCTAAGAAGGTTGTTGTTCAGTTAATGGTTTGATTACAGCAGTATCTGTAGTCTGTGTAGTGTGATTGTCCACTGGTGAGTGTAGCCCTTAGATAGTTGTTGTCAAGTAGAGGGGTTTGATTACAGCAGTATCTGTAGTCTGTGTAGTGTGATTGTCCACTGGTGAGTGTAGCCCTTTGATGGTTGTTGTCAAGTAAAAGGTTTGATTACAGCAGTATCTGTAGTCTGTGTAGTGTGTTTGTCCACTGGTGAGTGTAGCCCTTAGATGGTTATTGTCAAGTAAAGGCTTTGATTACAGCAATATCTGTAGTCTGTGTAGTGTGATTGTCCACTGGTGAGTGTAGCCCTAAGATGGTTGTTGTTGAGTACATGATTTGATTACAGCAGTATCTGTAGTCTGTGTAGTGTGATTGTCCACTGGTGAGTGTAGCCCTTGGATGGTTGTTGTTCAGTTAATGGTTCGATTATAGCAGTATCCGTAGTCTGTGAAGTGTGATTACTCACTGGGGAGTGTAGCCCTAAGATGGTTGTTGTTCAGTTAATGGTTTGCTTACAGCAGTATCTGTAGTCTGTGTAGTGTGATTGCCCACTGGTGAGTGTAGCCCTTGGATGGTTGTTGTTCAGTTAACGGTTCGATTATAGCAGTATCCGTAGTCTGTGTAGTGTGATTGTCCACTGGTGAGTGTAGCCCTTTGATGGTTGTTGTCAAGTAAAGGGTTTGATTACAGCAGTATCTGTAGTCTGTGTAGGGTGTTTGTCCACTGGTGAGTGTAGCCCTTTGATGGTTATTGTCAAGTAAAGGCTTTGATTACAGCAGTATCTGTAGTCTGTGTAGTGTGATTGTCCACTGGTGAGTGTAGCCCTAAGATGGTTGTTGTTGAGTACATGGTTTGATTACAGCAGTATCTGTAGTCTGTGTAGTGTGATTGTCCACTGGTGAGTGTAGCCCTTGGATGGTTGTTGTTCAGTTAATGGTTCGATTATAGCAGTATCCGTAGTCTGTGAAGTGTGATTACTCACTGGGGAGTGTAGCCCTAAGATGGTTGTTGTTCAGTTAATGGTTTGCTTACAGCAGTATCTGTAGTCTGTGTAGTGTGATTGCCCACTGGTGAGTGTACCCCTAATATGGTTGTTGTTCAGTTAATGGTTTGATTACAGCAATATCTGTAGTCTGTGTAGTGTGGTTGTCCACTGGTGAGTGTAGCCCTAAGATGGTCGTTGTTCAGTTAATGGTTTGCTTGCAGCAGTATCTGTAGTCTGTGTAGTGTGATTGCCCACTGGCGAGTGTAGCCCTAAGATGGTTGTTGTTTAGTACATGGTTTGATTACAGCAGTATCTGTAGTCTGTGTAGTGTGATTGTCCACTGGTGAGTGTAGCCCTTGGATGGTTGTTGTTCAGTTAATGGTTTGATTAAAGCAGTATCCGTAGTCTGTGTAGTGTGATTGTCCACTGGTGAGTCTAGCCCTTAGATGGTTGTTGTTCAGTTAATTGTTTGCTTACAGCAGTATCTGTAGTCTGTGTAGTGTGATTGCCCACTGGTGAGTGCAGCCCTAAGATGGTTGTTGTTCAGTTAATGGTTTGCTTACAGGAATATCTGTAGTCTGTGTAGTGTGATTGTCCACTGGTGAGTGTAGCCCTAAGATGGTTGTTGTTCAGTTAATGGTTTGATTACAGGAATATCTGTAGTCTGTGTAGTGTGATTGCCCACTGGTGAGTGCAGCCCTAAGATGGTTGTTGTTCAGTTAATGGTTTGCTTACAGGAATATCTGTAGTCTGTGTAGTGTGATTGTCCACTGGTGAGTCTAGCCCTTAGATGGTTGTTGTTCAGTTAATTGTTTGCTTACAGCAGTATCTGTAGTCTGTGTAGTGTGATTGCCCACTGGTGAGTGCAGCCCTAAGATGGTTGTTGTTCAGTTAATGGTTTGCTTCCAGGAATATCTGTAGTCTGTGTAGTGTGATTGTCCACTGGTGAGTGTAGCCCTAAGATGGTTGTTGTTCAGTTAATGGTTTGATTACAGCAATATCTGTAGTCTGTGTAGTGTGGTTGTCCACTGGTGAGTGTAGCCCTAAGATGGTTGTTGTTCAGTTAATGGTTTGATTACAGCAGTATCTGTAGTCTGTGTAGTGTGAGTGTAGCCCTAAGACGGTTGTTGTTCAGTTAATGGTTTGCTTACAGCAGTTTTTGTAGTCTGTGTAGTGTGATTGTCCACTGGTGAGTGTAGCCCTAAGATGGTTGTTGTTCAGTTAATGGTTTGCTTACAGCAGTATCTGTAGTCTGTGTAGTGTGATTGTCCATTGGTGAGTGTAGCCCTTAGATGGTTGTTGTTCAGTTAATTGTTTGCTTACAGCAGTATCTGTAGTGTGTGTAGTGTGATTGCCCACTGGTGAGTGCAGCCCTAAGATGGTTGTTGTTCAGTTAATGGTTCGCTTACAGGAATATCTGTAGTCTGTGTAGTGTGATTGTCCACTGGTGAGTGTAGCCCTAAGATGGTTGTTGTTCAGTTAATGGTTTGATTACAGCAGTATCTGTAGTCTGTGTAGTGTGAGTGTAGCCCTAAGACGGTTGTTGTTCAGTTAATGGTTTGCTTACAGCAGTTTCTGTAGTCTGTGTAGTGTGATTGTCCACTGGTGAGTGTAGCCCTAAGATGGTTGTTGTTCAGTTTATGGTTTGATTACAGCAGTATCCGTAGTCTGTGTAGTGTGATTGTCCACTGGTGAGTGTAGCCCTTAGATGGTTGTTGTTCAGTTAATTGTTTGATTACAGCAGTATCTGTAGTCTGTGTAGTGTGATTGTCCACTGGTGAGTGTAGCCCTTGGATGGTTGTTGTTCAGTTAACGGTTCGATTATAGCAGTATCCGTAGTCTGTGTAGTGTGATTGTCCACTGGTGAGTGTAGCCCTTTGATGGTTGTTGTCAAGTAAAAGGTTTGATTACAGCAGTATCTGTAGTCTGTGTAGTGTGTTTGTCCACTGGTGAGTGTAGCCCTTAGATGGTTATTGTCAAGTAAAGGCTTTGATTACAGCAATATCTGTAGTCTGTGTAGTGTGATTGTCCACTGGTGAGTGTAGCCCTAAGATGGTTGTTGTTGAGTAGATGGTTTGATTACAGCAGTATCTGTAGTCTGTGTAGTGTGATTGTCCACTGGTGAGTGTAGCCCTTGGATGGTTGTTGTTCAGTTAATGGTTCGATTATAGCAGTATCCGTAGTCTGTGAAGTGTGATTACTCACTGGGGAGTGTAGCCCTAAGATGGTTGTTGTTCAGTTAATGGTTTGCTTACAGCAGTATCTGTAGTCTGTGTAGTGTGATTGCCCACTGGTGAGTGTACCCGTAATATGGTTGTTGTTCAGTTAATGGTTTGATTACAGCAATATCTGTAGTCTGTGTAGTGTGGTTGTCCACTGGTGAGTGTAGCCCTAAGATGGTCGTTGTTCAGTTAATGGTTTGCTTGCAGCAGTATCTGTAGTCTGTGTAGTGTGATTGCCCACTGGCGAGTGTAGCCCTAAGATGGTTGTTGTTTAGTACATGGTTTGATTACAGCAGTATCTGTAGTCTGTGTAGTGTGATTGTCCACTGGTGAGTGTAGCCCTTGGATGGTTGTTGTTCAGTTAATGGTTTGATTAAAGCAGTATCCGTAGTCTGTGTAGTGTGATTGTCCACTGGTGAGTCTAGCCCTTAGATGGTTGTTGTTCAGTTAATTGTTTGCTGACAGCAGTATCTGTAGTCTGTGTAGTGTGATTGCCCACTGGTGAGTGCAGCCCTAAGATGGTTATTGTTCAGTTAATGGTTTGCTTACAGGAATATCTGTAGTCTGTGTAGTGTGATTGTCCACTGGTGAGTGTAGCCCTAAGATGGTTGTTGTTCAGTTAATGGTTTGATTACAGGAATATCTGTAGTCTGTGTAGTGTGATTGTCCACTGGTGAGTGTAGCCCTAAGATGGTTGATGTTCAGTTAATGGTTTGATTACAGCAGTATCTGTAGTCTGTGTAGTGTGAGTGTAGCCCTAAGACGGTTGTTGTTCAGTTAATGGTTTGCTTACAGCAGTTTCTGTAGTCTGTGTAGTGTGATTGTCCACTGGTGAGTGTAGCCCTAAGATGGTTGTTGTTCAGTTAATTGTTTGCTTACAGCAGTATCTGTAGTCTGTGTAGTGTGATTGCCCACTGGTGAGTGTAACCCTAAGATGGTTGTTGTTCAGTTAATGGTTTGCTTACAGCAGTATCTGTAGTCTGTGTAGTGTGATTGCCCACTGGTGAGTGTACCCCTAAGATGGTTGTTGTTCAGTTAATGGTTTGCTTACAGGAATATCTGTAGTCTGTGTAGTGTGATTGTCCTCTGGTGAGTGTAGCCCTAAGATGGTTGTTGTTCAGAAAATGGTTCCTCTTTAGTAAATGGTTTGAATACAATAGTATCTGTAGTCTTTATAGTGTGATGGTCCTCTGGTGAGTGTAGCCCTAAGATGGTTGTTGTTCAGGAAATGGTTCCTCTTTAGTAAATGGTTTGAATACAATAGTATCTGTAGTCTTTATAGTGTGATGGTCCACTGGTGAGTGTAGCCCTAAGATGGTTGTGTTTAAGTAAATGATTTGAATAGAACAAAAGCAGTAGTCCATGTAGCGTGATTGTGCGTTGTTGAGTACATGATCTGAATACTGCAGAATCACAGTGCTTTTGTGACAGGTGAGTGAATTTGGGCGGTAGCTCTCACTAGTTAGTATTTTTGTCAGTCAGTATTACTATTTACCTAAATAGGAAACTAGGTCTTTTGACTAGAGGACATCAAGTAAAAGAAGACTAAGTATGGCTTGCGTTAATGTCACATACTTATTATGATGTCGATCTTCTGTGAGTCTTTTGGATAAGTTCTGTTACAGCGAGGTTGTTTTGTTTCATGTTCATTCACAATCTGCTATTATTTTATTTATTAATTATTATAATTTATTTATGGTACTTCAGATTATCCAGACGGAGTAAATAGTTTTCTTTTGAACAAAGGTTCCTTCAACAAATAACATAGTTGAATGAATGAATAAATTTGGCAAGCGAGAGATGTTTATCCATGGTGCATGAAACTAACAATGCAGACTTGAATTTAAGAATGTTAGATGAAATTGACATAACACTTCAATTTTGATTGCTCTTGTTAGGACAACCTGGGTTACACTCAAGGTTTGAACTTTCAATTAGATGTACAATTTATGGAGTTTTTGCAAAATTATTGTGTAATTTATGAATTCACTGTATGATTATTTTAACACGAACAGAGCCTACATTTTTTCAGAAATATGTGCTCTGGTGGGACATGGGAAAAATGTTTGATGTTTAGGTACTTCTTCAGACAATGATTCCACCATTTCTCAGCAAATTCTCGCTGAAATGTAGAAGTAATTTGACTTCAAATAAAATCTGTACGACAATTGAGAATGAATTTTGACACACCAGTAATGTCAAGAATAGTCTGCAATCACTTGAATTACATTGTACTTCATCAATGTTTTTAAGACAAGCTGAAATAAAAATCTATGTCTGACATTCCAATCATTCCATCACAAAATAATAGCACGATCCCGGGAGTATAAAGCGAATTCATAATCAAAGAAGTACACAATAAAATTGTTAATAAAGAAACCCAGAAACTGGCAGGAAAAAAATTGGTAGCCTCCAAAACTAACAGTGGAAGGCCATGTCATGTGGTTTACTGTAAAACAAACTTAATTAATTTTGTTTAACAAAAAAATGAACTTGATTCAATAAAAACTTTTGGAAATTTCAGAAACTTAGAAAGATTTCTGAAAAACTGTTGATCTGCTTATCAAAGTTAAGTAAAGCGCAGTTTGAGTATTTGTTGAAATGTAGAAGTAATTTAACTTCATTTAAAATTTGAAGCACAATTGAGCATGAGTTTTGACACACCAGTAATGCCAAGAATAGTCTGCAATCACTTGAATTTCATTGTACTTCATCATTCTTTTTAAGACAAGCTGACAATTCCAAAATGTATTTTAAGCTGAAATAAAAATCTGTCTAACATTCTAATCATTCCATCACAAAATGATAGCATGATCCCACGAGCATAAAATCCGCAAATTAATAATCAAAGAAGTACACGAGAAAATTGTTAATCAAGAAACCATGTATAAATCTCAGAAATAAAAGAAAGCCAGAAACTGGCGGGGAAAAAATTGGTAGCCTCCAAAACTAATAGTGGAAGGTCATGCCATGTGGTTTATAATAGTGTAAAACAAATATTAAACAAATTTAATTTTTTTAACCCCCAAAAAAAATGAAATTGATTCAATAGTCCAGCTGTTATCAACCAAAATTGTTCAAATTAGTGATACAAGCATGAAACTCTCACAGATTACTAAGGGTCCTAAGGGTAATATTTTCTGATGTAGGGCCAAGCCAAATTAAGCTCTGGAGTCCAGATCTGCGCATGCCCCGATTTTGCTAGCATGGAAACGAGGCTAAAAATGAAAAATGCCTTAAATGAAAGAGTTTTAGGAAAATAACCATCGGTTATAACAAAACTAATAATTTGTTATAAATTTTGATAAACTTTAAGCTTTTAAGGCAGTCACGTGACCAGTTATGACGTTTTTTTTTAAAATCAGGCTTGGGTGCCCTGTGGTGAAATCTTGTTTACACGATTTTTTAATGTTTTATGGAGCATAATTGCAGGGGATTCGGTTTTTTGCTTACATATTTTGTCAAAAATGTAAAATGCAACATCTTAACACATACTATGCATACCTGTAAAAGCCATCTTGCAATGAACTGAAACTTGAAGACTTATCAATTTGGCATGTTTCCTCACTCTTTAGACCGATATAGAGAAATATAAATACAAGTATGGACTTTCCTTATTAGAACTTTTTAATGTCTGTCAGAAACAGGATAATTAGTAATTAGTACTGTAACGATTGCGAAATATCTGCCCGGAAATCGAGTGTCACGATCTGTCTGGTCCGATGAATAAGCTTGTTTATCTTTTGTTTAGCCAATCAACTTACGTTTGATCAAGGTGTGTCCGTGAGATGAGAGAACCATTGATTGTAGTTTTAGTTTTGTCAGAGTCTTCTGCACGGAATCGGAGAAATAAATTTCTGGAAGAGAACAGTGACAGTGTGGGCTCCTCACTTATTCCCCACATGTCAGTACATATAACACAAAAACGACTAACAATACTTTTGCTTCTTGAACTCAAAAACTATCCCTCAAGTGCAATTCTGAGGCTTGTATATTGTGCGTTGGGCTACTTTACAACGATGATTGAAACAATCTAATGCACCCAATTTGTTCTGCTACATAGATGATAAAGGCTTTCTTTTTGCTTCAGTTGATACCTAACACAAAACGTATCAATCATGTTTTTTCATGGTTTACTTCTAGGACTCAAAACCTATCATCTTTGTACAAATTCGAGGCTTACATATCTTGCAATAGGCTTTATATATACACTACATATATATACTTTATCACTTGAGTGTTCTTTAACTATTGCCGGTTGGCATTCTCCAGTTGCTTGAGGACATATGGAGCAAATACTATACTGAAGTATTCGTTGAAGGTGTGCGATGTTTTTGGCTCCAGCATTTGAACAATAACTGCTCCATTGGGAATTACGGCATCTATTGGAGGTGTCGATACTGGCAAGGTTGTTTGTGGCACGTACTTCAGCAAGTCCGCTTTTTGTCCTCCTTGCAGCTGTCCTTGGTCTGAAAGGGATCGTGGCCAAGGTTGATTTTCATACGAAAAAAACTCATCCAGGTTGCTGTCATGGGTTTGACAAGCAATGTACAGCCGTTGTTACGTGCCGGAATAACCAAGAGATGTCCGTGAACAAGACATAAGTGAAAAGAGCTCCCGAATACGATATAAGGAATGCAACAAAAGTGTGGCAACGAGCAGTTACCCTTTTCACGATTATTTATTTAGTTATACACTGTTACAATTAGTTAGGTTAAAGATTAAGTTAAGCAGTTCGTAAAGCCAGCTGACAGTCTTTCATTCACTTTGAACTCTAAGTTCCACCATCTAGAGACAACAATTCTTGACTTTCTTGATTAACTGGATCCTTTCCACTCATTGGCTTTTCTGTGCACACAAACTCGTACGGAGGACTTCATAATGAACTCTGAACTCTTTATCTTCTTCCCCTTTATCTCTCCGGTTATAGCTCCACCATAGTTATAGCAGTTGATTATAGCTTCCTCATACTGTAGCATCTGTAGCATAAGTTCAATCACAGTTGGCCACAAGGGTAAGCCCTTGGACAAGAGAGTTTTCTCTATTACTTACGAGCCTGCTTTTATACTTTTTAGTATCTAGAACGTTCTGTTACTATTTATAGTGTATTACAAGGTCTACTATTTGTGGAAACTGCTGACTCACATCAAAGATATTTCTGGAATATTACAGATGATAAGATAATTATAGAAAAGTCTGGAATTGCATGACAGATAAACTAAAGGCAATCCTGATCCTCATAACACCGTTCAAATAAGGAACAGTCGTCTTTCAACAGTTTGACGTTTGCCTGGTTTTTCGATACAGCCTTCTTAGTTGGAGTACTAAATGTAAGGAGATTGTTCTTCTTAAAAGGATCTGTAACTGGTTTATTACGGTCAATAAATCTTTCTTTGACAAATAAACAGAATTGTTCCTCACCAATCTTGTGTGTATTCTTTACTGTTGCGACAACGCTATCGTCCAGGATATCTTTAGTGTGAATCGCCATTAGGTTCTTGCTCTCTTCAGTAAAGGGGTTACCAAGTTCCTCAAAGCAAGACACAGTGTTAACCACATCTCTTAAAAACATAGATTGCACACCTGATTTCTGTTCATGGTGATCTTGTTCGTCGGATACAGTAAAGCTTCCCTCAAATTCTCCTACCATTTGCGACAGCTCAGGGCCTGCTACCATCCATCTCCTTAGGGCTGCAGGATTTTCAGTGAGACCAACTGCTCCACCTTGGCCTTTTACTAAGGCATTCACCTGCTCGTGGGCATGATCTAACGCTATGGAGGAGAAGGCTCTGTTGGTCTTGTGTACGACAAATGCACCATCGCTGAAATGCTTGTACACATCTGGGTGCTTAGAGGAGAGAACCTGCATATCTCGATAATGCACAGCCAGCCACCTAGCATAGTTTGTGTGGTCCAACGCAAACAGCCAAGGTAGTATCTGTCGGAATGCATCAACATAGAGTGCAAAGTTGGCTTCTCTGAAGGCCCTCACAAAGCATAGACAGGTGAGCTCTAAATGTAAGACCAGTCCCCAGAACAGAAAATGTGGTGACTTCTTTTCCATTGTGTTTTCCCAGTCCTCAAATGTTAGGCTCAGCTCAGTCTCCTCAAGTTTATCCTTGTATGGACATGCCACTGTCACATGACTTGCAGGTAGAAACGATTCTGCAATCCTTTGAGTTGCGACCCCCGCACTATACATGATCTCTGACCATCCGCAACCAGTAAGTCACTTTCCTAGCATTTTCAATGAAGCCATCTCAATATGGAGTCCTCCCATCATGGCCAAGAACTTGTCTTCATCAAATTCAGGAAGCGTCCACTGATCTGCTTTGCCAAGGCATATAAAGATTGGTCTAGGGCGATAACTGGCGTTTGCAAGGGGTTAAGGTGCTGCACAGCCGCTTTGATGACTTTCATGTTATGTGCTATCATAGCCAATGAATGTGCATTCTCAGTAAACATAGGGAGCAACGTGACTTATCACAGCCTTATAGATGGAGAGTGGAGTTTTGGAGACTCTGTAAGCTGCCCACGAAACAAAATTGTTTGGATCAAGTTCTTTCTTCTTAAAATAGACTTTTTAAGTGGCCACATTAAAAAGAAATAAAACAATTTTCACTTTTTTGGTATATCTGTGGGCTAAAAACCAGTTCTTCAGCAACTGTAATGCACAAAACATTGGATAATCATGTAAACAAAATTTCACCACAGGGTACCCAAGCCTATTAATTAAAAACGTCATAACTGGTCACGTGACTGCATTAAAAGCTTGAAGTTTATCAAAATGTACTACAAATTATTAGTTTTGTTATAACTGATGGTTATTTTCCTAAAACTCTTTCATTTAAGGCATTTTTAGCCTCGTTTCCATGTTAGCAAAATCGGGGCATGCGCAGATCTGGACTCCAGAGCTTAATTTGGCTTGGCCCTACATCAGAAAATATTTCCCTTAGGGTCCTTAACAATCTGTGAAAGTTTCATGCTTGTATCACCAATTTGAACAATTCGTGCTTTTTTTGGTTGATAACAGCTGGACTACAATAGTTGATTCAATAGAAACTTTTGGAAAATTTAAGAAACTTATCAATGCTGGAGCTCTTCTAACAAAGATTTCTGAAAAACTGATCGACCCACTAAACTGATCAAAGTCAAGTAAAGTGCAGTTTGAGTATAACTGTAACTACTATACAGTGTGTTACACTGTACATCTGTGCAGAATGCCAGGTGAACATCAATATCACATTAAAATTTGGAAAAAATCTATTTTTGTGAATGATGTATATCAAGTGAATCATATAGGAACTGCAGAAATGAAATCAAATGAATGATCCTTGCAGTTGTGATCGCAATTAATGCAATTGCGTAAAGAAGCCTGAAAAAAAATCAGGACTTCAAAGGGGTTTGAACCCATGACTTCACGATACCAGTGCAATGCTCTAACCAACTAAGCTAAGAAGCCACTGACGTTGGGAGCTGGTCAATTGTGGGTTCATAAGTTCCAGTGAAAGAGATGAATGTGAATGATATATATGAAGTAAATCATATAAGAACTGTAGAGATGAATTTACTGCATATACAACACTC
>OX419347.1:207500-212500 GCA_948470475.1 Galaxea fascicularis
TTTCAAAGCGATTCCTTTTGGAGTCGCCTCGAGACTGCGTAGAAATTGTTCTGAGGAAACTTTTCTTACTAAAAGGCTGGAGGAATACAGGGGCTACCTAGTGGACCAGGGATATCCCTCAGAATTGGTCTCACGTGAATTTTCTAGGGCAGCGAGTACTCCCAGAAATGACTTACTTAAAGCCAAAGTCAGAGAGTCCAAAAAGATTTTTCCTTTTGTTCTCACTTACAATCCTAAATTACCTTCTATTAGTGGGCTAATTAAAAAGCACTTTCATCTTTTACTTTCTTCTCCAAAACTTAAGGAGCTTTTTCCACCTAAATCAATCATTTCATCGTTTCGCAGGTCTAAGAACCTCAAAGAAATTTTGGCACCTTCTAGGTGTAGAAAGGACTCTTCTCAATCAGTTGAGATTCCCATGGCGGGATGTTTCACTTGTGACAAAACCAGATGCGATCTATGTAAAAACTTCTTTGTCAACTCTCGAACTTTTTCCAGCGCACAAACTGGTAAAATGTATTTTGTTCGGCAGAAACTCTCGTGCAATTCATCGAATGTGATTTACTTAATTCATTGCAAGAAATGCAACCTCCAATATGTTGGTTCTACTACAACAGAATTTAAAGTTAGATTTAGAAATCACAAATCATCTATGAAAACAAACAAAAAAACCTGCGAAGTTGCCATACATTTTAATCGAACTCCACATGTGTTATCGGATTTTACATTTCAATGTATTGACCAAATTCAAACCAGCACGTCCGAAAACACTGAAAAATTGTTGATCACGAAAGAAGCATACTGGAGTGCGCAGTTATTTTCCCTATCACCTTTTGGGCTAAATAAAAGACAGGAATTTCATTCCAGAAATCGCATCCACTATACTTAATCCTAGCGGGCTCTGAGTAATTTGTTGCGATTTTCTTAAGGCGTATTTTTAACTAGTCTTCGTGCATGTACTAAATAATTTTAGCTCTAAGTGTAATTGTTTCAGCGTTCAGGAGCCCCCTTTGGGGATTCTGTTATTTTTGGTGCTAGCCGGGTCTTTCAAAGGCCCTTAGTTGGGAAATTATTACTTATTGTTTAATGGCCCTTCTTCGGGATTTTGTTAGGATTCTGACGTGTGAAGATTCAGAGGCCCTTTATGGGGAACCTGTTACGCTGTGGCAATTACGTATTATTTTTCTATTTTTTGTCGCTAGTTAATTTATTTCTTTGTCGTTGTTGATTTACATTTTTGTACACCTATTGTTTTCTTTACGTTACGTAACTTGTTAATTATTCATTTTTGTGAGAATTGTATTTAAGTTGTAAGTTGTTTACGTACTTTTCTGTAACTGACGAAGGTCGAGAGACCGAAACGTTTTATAAAGTTTTATATTTTTATCCTTTTTAAACCAAAAGTTGTCCAATTTCGGTCTCTTTTTTAACCAGTTTTTATATATATATATATATATATATATATGAAGAAAAATAAGGTGATGCCATGCCTCGTATAATATTAAATAACTTGTGAAGACTTCTTACGGCAAAGTGATTTTGATCGAACGTCAAATGTTTCGCCGGTTAGGGCTTCAGTGACTGATAAGTTATTTTTACAAGATCATTGAAGCGCTCGAAATCAGAAAGAAAAACACTGAAACCATCATGAATGGTTGTATTGGACGTGTCCTGACCATACAATAGTAGACTTAATGAACTTTATCTAGGACTACTGTTCTTTACTTGTGATATATTCTGTCTTGTAAAATTGATCAAAATCATTGCAGACATGGCCGCCCACAGATCAGCAAATGCTAAAGGAAGCTAGTGAGTAAATAGCCACCAGTCTGCCTTAATTTTAGAGGAAACCAAGATTCTCATTCCAGTTGGATTGCGTGAGTTTGTTATCAGGTGTATATTACTATGGAGCTCATTACAATTTTATGACAACTTGATTAATTGAAACGTAAACTTGATTCTTTGAAACCAAAACTTGATTCTTTAAATTGCAAACTTGATAGACCTTGTCACGGTTCAACGCTATCTTGACAGGTAGGCAAACGCTTCCGAAATAACAGTGTTTATATTGGAAACTGATGTCAAATAACTTGTAAAAGCCTTGAATGTAGAAAAATTTATGAATTGGAAACTGAAGTTACTAGTCAAAGGATTTTAATGTGAAAATCTGAGGTTCCTAACTGCAGTAAAATTCACCCAGTGAAATTTTTAATTCCTCATACATTTGTCTGTAATTTTTCCTGCAGACACACGGAAAAAAATTACAATGTTGCTTGTGGTGCTGACTGTGTGCGACTTTTCCAGTCATCAGAATTCCTTACAGTCTCCCAGATCGCTTCCTACTTTTTGCGTCTTAATGCAGCAGCTCACCAGCAAGACATTGATGAGTTAGATACCAGTATAGTATTCTTTTCAAACAATAGTCATCTAGTTTACACGTTTATACTTTGCTTTTGTTCGTCCCATTGTTTTTATTTCACCTTTTATTGCATATATTTTACCATTTCACATTCTGTTTTTTATCTGTCGAAGGCTGTAGACTGACAAGCCAAAAGCTCATTTTACTTTTTAAAACTTTTCTAGCCAGTGAACGTTTTTATCTTTTGAATAGATATCAATTGTTGATCGTCAGGTTTTAGAACATTCTGTTTCATGAAATTGAAATTAAGTTGTTCAGGTAGGTTAGTTGTGTACCTATCCGAGTGTTAACAAGGACAACCTATAACCCATGTGCAAGGGTAACATTTACGCTCAGCTAGGGTTTGTCACCTTACTGTATTCTGGTTGCCTCATAAGCACAACAGACACAGACACAATACAATGAACTTTTGAGTGTTAGAGAAGTCTTATTGTAAGGATGACTCTGGCATTAGGGTTACCCTTCCTCTTTGTTAACAGACCCTTATGACGCCGACTACTCCCTTCCTTCCCGCCAAAAACAAAGTGCAAAAAATGCACGGCAATTTTTTTGCCACAATTTTTAATTTGCTAATAAAATACTATGATAACTGTGACACCTGGAAATCTGCGGAGTTATATTCGATTTTATAGTACTTGAGAATACAGTTTACTTAAGCTCACTTGTTTGCTAGCTCGATATTTTACATTGACAACAGTTATAGTTCCCCAGTGTCAGCATGTGTGACTCAAAGGAGTGTTGCCTTACTCCTTTTAGGGGTCTTTCAAAAGCAAAACCGCTGTCACCCTTGAACGTGAAGGTACTTGATTTGAGGAAAAATATGGCTTCAGAGGCTACATGTGGTGTCATAGGGGTAGGTTCGAGCTCTTGGTATTTATTATGTTTACTGTGAATCTGAATACAAGCTCCACACGATGAGCCAAGTTGTTTTTACACGGGCAGAATTACTATTAGCTAATATTGAGCATAAAACAGCATACAATTACAAGAGTCAAGAGCGAAGTTAACCTGCTGAGCTCCTTAAAATTGTCTTATAAAATCACAAATTATACGCTAATATGGATATGCTGTTGTTTTTGTTGCAACTCAGTGCAGGAATGTTTGCGACTAGTGTTTGTGTATTCTTCAGTCCCATGTGAAATCAACAGACAGTTTTCAAATTTTAGCTTTCATTTTTTTTAACTCACAGGACTTTCAATGGTTTCTAAATAAATAAGGTAGAAATTACAAGAGCTTATATGTTTTTTTTCCTCAGCCGGAAAGTTCAACGTCCATTTCAAGTTCAACTAATCTGGTCATCTGTGAGTTGTACATGACAAACAACTTTGTTTTGGAGAGACGGAAGTATGTTGATTTCAAGCTTGAGATTTGGCAGGACAGTAGGTAAAGAGCAAAAAGTTTAGGCCATAGAATTAAATTTCGAAAAAACAACATACCAGAAGTGGTTTTACCCATTCATAATTAGCCAACAATTTGCCTCTCATTTGGTGGTCATCGCACACATTTTTAGGGTGACTTGAAAATTCAGAATATTGGAGCATTTGACATATTTATTGCATTAGACATAAAGAGGAATAGCTATCCTATACCTGAGTAAAATTTAACAGTAATTGTTTAAATTTCAAGATTTTATGAACACTTCGTCTTTCCGTATTATCTGAGGCATTCCAATGGGCGGAAAACGCACTTTGACCGCATTTTCAAACTTTTGAATATTTTTCAAAAATAAAAAAGCACTGTTACCTAAAATTATAATTTTTTAAAAGAGTTCACCAAAGGGTATCTTGAGGCAAATTATGTGCAATGTGCCAAAATAGTTACTGTCGCAAGATTCTCAATGCTCTCAAGCAGGAGCTCTTAATATCTTGTATATTTTAATTTGATAGAATACAGTGTTTAAATAGGTAAAAGTATCTATCTATGCATACAACAACATGTTAACTGAGACACCATTGCTGGATAGATCAACAGCACAGTTGTAGGATTCAGTGAGTTGAGGTATAATAGTAAAACTCCACACTTTTTTTACACTCATCTGTGGATCAAGCTTTAAAGGAAGCACCCAATTACAAATAGCAAATTGTGGAACATGATTCCCCACTTCATTGGCATCTGAGTTGAAGAAACTCGCCATATACATACAGTGAGACCTCTATATTAAGTGGCCACCCTCTGGACTTTGAAAAGTGGCTGTTTATTAGAGGCTGGCCGCTAAATAGATCAACGTGATTTATTGACTCTATATGGCTTATCTACGGTTTAGAACTCCTGGCATGCGAGTATTGTTTCACATGAGACGACTTCTCTATTCAATAGGGACTTTAAGATTGTGGACTACGGTTGGCTGCAACGGTTGGGAATGTGTCACGCAACAAAAATATCAATGAGATGTCACTGTCATGCCTTGGAGACAGTCTGTTTTCCCGCGATTTCTTGTTGTGGTGAAAGACGGTAAGAATCATTCTCATTGAAATTTCATTTTCCGCTGTTTACTAAAAACAATTTGCAGGCTGTTTTATTGACATTTGGTTAGCCATAGATTTTCTTGCTGTTGGACTTTCAGTTCGTTCAGATGAATTGC
>OX419347.1:217500-270000 GCA_948470475.1 Galaxea fascicularis
AAAATGGCTCAAATTCCCAATACGGATAAAAAGGATTCACTGATTCGTATTCTTCATATAAAAATAAAAACTCTTCGTCGGTTATTAAGCCTTCTGCAAACGAAATTACCAGAGAGTCTCGCACCTCATCAAAAGACATCTTGGCTTCACCGTCCTCTGTCTTGCTGCCCGAACTTAAGTTGAAATTTTTCGCATCTTTTTACCGTCCTGGCCCCAGGCCGCCCATGTACGCTTCCAACTGTCCCAACCGACCGTAGTGTACAATCTTAAAGTCCCTAATGGCTTAAAACGAAACTTGAGCAGCAAGGATTTTTATAGACTTGCAATACAGTAGTTTTTCATGCTATAGAACAGTGGCTGCTTTTAGTACTGGATGTCAAAGATTCCCCAGTGCATACATTTTGTGCTTGTGACTTGTCATTACAATGGACATTAAATTGTAGTTCTTGTCGTTATCAGTTATCACCTATTCTTAAGGGCGTCTTCCTGTCACTATTTCGCTTGAAAAGATAATTTGCTGGCCGCTTAATAGAGGTAAAGAAGTGCTAAATAATGACCTTGCAATGACGAAAAGGTGGCCACAGCCACTTAATGGAGGTGGCCGTTGAATAGAGAGAAGCATTTTAGTGACAAATAATTTGGGACTTTAGAAAATGGCTATTTAATGGAGGGTGGCCACTTAATAGAGGTCACACTGTATTGGCCGTTCCGAAATTCAAAAGGGAACTGGGGCGAGTTTCAAATTTTGAAGTAATCGATACAACACAGCATTAGAGAGGTTTGTATGGATTTTGAGCTATGTTTCAAGGTCCATAACTTGGTCTCTGTTCAACCTAAAAGAGTCAAACTTCGTCAAATGACCAATTTCAATGTTATCTTTCATGTGATGGTGTCAATTTATCGATTACTTCAAAATTTGAAACTCGCCCCAGTTCCCTTTTGAATTTCGGAACGGCCAATAGTGTCCCTACATGACAACAACCTCGATGAAAAATTACAATCTGCCTACAAGAAAATCCATAGCACTGAGACCGCCCTTTTGAGAGTTCAGAACGACATCTTTTACATAGTGTGGATCGTGGTTGTACTGTTGTTTTACTACTGCTCGATCTATCAGCCGCATTTGACACTGTTGAACAAGGTTTATTGCTTCACGGACTCAATACTAGGTTTGGTATATGATGTACTACATGCCTTTGGTCTGTTGTTGACCAGTTCTATTGTACAACCTAAAGCTGTAATGTAATTTATCCATTCGCCCCTTGTCGTCACTGTATTAGTTGTGTAGACTGTAAATTGTGTAGTGATTGTAATTTAAATAGTGTAAATAATTAGAGTAATATGTTGTTAATAGAGCTAGTGCAGTTAGTAGCCTAAATACCGGTCGTAGTTGTATTGTAAGCATTGTGTTCCTTATTTGTTATTAAAAAAAAGAAGTATTAAAAAATAAATAAATAAATAAATAAAAGGCAAAGTTCTTGCATGGTTCAAGTCTTATCTCACTGACCGAAGTCAATTTGTTAGCATAAACGGATCAAACTCCTCAGTCTAATCTGATGTTTGGAGTTCCCCAGGGATCCGTTTTAGGTCCAATTTTGTATCTATTGTATACATCTCCTCTAGGCGACATTATAAGAAGGCATGATGTGAACTTCCATTTTTATGCGGATGCCTGTCAAGTTTATTTTTCATTTGACTCGGTTTCATCTGTTACTACTACGAGAATCAAAGCCTGCCTACAAGATGTTGCAACCTGGATGTCCTTGAACAAACTTAAACTTAATGATGATAAGACTGAGCTTTTGGTCATTGGATTGTGCAACCTGTCTGCTTCTCAGCTTCCTTCTTTTACAGCGATTAATGGATCTGTTATACAGCCTTTACACTCGGCCAGGAACATTGGTGTAATTTTCGACAATAAGTTAAATATGGAATGTCAACTTTCTGCTATTTGTAAATCTGCATTTTTTCACATCTGGAATATTTCTCAGATTAGAAAGTTTTTGACAGTTAATAGCACTAAGGCGTTAGTACACGCCTTCGCTACATGCAGATTAGACAACTGATCAGTAGCACAATCACCATACCCATTCTGGTAACATACCCGAAAAAATTTTTTTTTTTTTTAATTTGTGGCAAAATCACTTCTTTAGCTTTATTTCATGCTCAAACTCTTTTTCTCTGAACTTCTTTACTCTTTCCCTTATTTACTGCCTCGTTTTTTCCATCTTCAAGGCAATTTTCTTTTCTACTCTTTTTGTGAGCCCGCTTAAGCTGTTTGCTGTTTCCATGTTTGCTGAACACGTGCTTTCCTAAGTCGGCGTTTTTCTCTAGCAGCTGCAGCCCTCTTCTCTCTATTTTTCTCGCTGTACGTTTGGTTCTTTTGTTTATTCTTTTCGTTCTGTTTTCTTCTCCATTCTTCGATTTGAGAGAGCTTTTCTGGCTTGTTTTAATTTCGAACTCAGACACGGTATTTACGGATTACTCAATTCCCGATAAATCAAATCCCCTGAAAAATGTCTCAGACCTCCCCTATAACATTTCATGAAAGGTTAGTAAGCTTTTTCTTCGACACGAAAGCATGGCGTCTTTACGAAGCAAATTGCGGATGGCTTCTTCGCCCCGCTTTCAATATGGCGTCATCTTTGCAGAAAACGTGACGACTGAGTCGGAAAGTAATATTATAGCCGTCTTTAGAGCTTTTAAGACGAAATTATGGCAATGGCAAGAGAAACTTATGAGCATTCAGATTTGTTCGGTTCTAGAACCTGGTTGTACCTTGTTTGGATCATGACGGTCAAGAAGAAGGTGAGTTTTCGAAAAATGCTATTGCGTAGTCGTGTTTCAATAAAGCATGACGACTTTTTTGAGTTATTATTTCTCCGTTTTTAGTCGATGATTGTGACTGATTTTTTCCAATGTTAAAATACAGCATATGAGCATTCAGTTGATATGTTTTTATTCCCACAGATATAAACTTCAGCCCTACCGTGAACAACAACTTGGTGAACGGCTAACGCAGCGTTACAGGAAGCATACTCAAGAATGATGATTCCTTTTAATGTGTTTTAATAAACTTGAAATGTTGTAGTTTTGCTCAAATGTAGTGTATACAGTACCGCTCAAATGTAAGTTACCACCTCTCGTCTCGTTTCTCGCGAGACGAGTCTCGTTTCTTGCGAGAAAAATCTCGTTTCCTGAGAGACGAGTCTCGTTTCTCGCGAGAAGATTCTCGTTTCTCTCGAGAATCACTGAGGCGTTCAGTATGGAATATATTACTCGTAAGAAGCCAGTTCCGACATAAAAGAGGTCGCTACCAAAGTGATAAAACCGACTGACGAGACGAGAAAAAAGACATTTCACGGCAATCGTTGGTGAGCTTGAAAATTATTTTGATATATCCGGTTTTATTTGGCACGATTGGATGATTCAAACGTTGTCCAAATTTACAGAAAGAGTGTTTTATCGAAGTACTTACGATGCGCCGTTAACATTCATTCAATTTTTGACAAGGAAAAGTTTTCTCTCGGCGCGCGCTCACAAGACACATTGAGAAAGGTCTTTGAAATTTCACGGCAAGCCAGCGAGCTTTGAAAATTATTCGATATCTCTGGTTCTATTTGACACAATTGGATGATTCAAACGCTGAAAAAAAATCAAATTTACAGAAAAGTGATTTATTGAAGTTCTTACGTTGCGCCGTTAACATTCATTTGATTTTTGACAGGGAAAAGCTTGCTCTCGGCACGCGCTGGCAAGACAATTGAGAAAGCTCTTTGAAATTTCACGGCATGCTGGCGAGCTTCGAAAAGTATTCGATATCTCTGGTTCTATTTGGCACAATTGGATGATTTAAACACTGAAATAGTCCATATTTAGAGAAAGAGTGTTTTATCGAAGTTCTTACGATGTGCCGTTAACATTCATTTAATTTTTGACAGGGTACAGTTTTCTTTCGGCACGCGCCGGGAACACAACAAAAGATCTTTGAAATTTCACGGCATGCCGGCGAGCTTTGAAAACTATTTCGATATTCCTGGTTCTATTTTACATATGCGGATGATTCATTCGCTGAAATAGTCCAAATTTGCAGAAAGAAAATTTTATTGAAGTTCTTACGATCTGTCCAAACGTTTTTGTGTTCAAAAGCGTTGCAGCTTTGCGAATAAAAAGTTATATCAACTTAGATAACGTGTTCGAAGCGTGGCTTCGCATGTGAATGCGAGAACTAAATGCAAAGTCGATCGAGGCTTCATGTTCAAAAGCGTTGCGGCTTCATTTTGTGAATAAACAGTTAACTTAGATTACGTGTTCGAAGCGTGGCTTCGCATGTGAATACTAGAACAAAATACAAAGTCAATCGAGGCTTTGTGTTCAAAAGCGTTGTGGCTTCAATTTGTGAATAAAAAGTTATTGTAGATTAAGTGTTCGAAGCGTGGCTTCGCATGTGAATACGCGACCCAAACAATTATTAAGTCAATCGAGGCTTCAAACTATGCATGAGCGTGGCGGCGCCGATGTAGATATCCAGCGCGAAGTTTCATCTTTAACTCAGACGCACAGACAAAACAAATACCGATCAAGTCGATCAATACATGTAACACAAAAATTGCCCACTGAGTGCTAAAAAATATTGAACTTCAGTCGCACGTCTCCGATGCTTATCACACCAAAAAAATCAACGATATGACACATGTCCGCTCAACGATTTTCTCCACACACGACAATCCTTCCTGCGAAGAACCATTAATTCAGAAGCGGTACTTCCAGTGCACTCGCGAGATGAGTCTCGTTTCTCTTGAGACAGTTCTCGTTTCCTGCGAGACGAATCTCGTTTCTCGCGAGACGGTGGTAACTTACATTTGAGCGGTACTGTATTGTGTGTTTGTACTGGCTATAATTCGTTTGTCCATGGGAGCTTCCTTTTTTGTTAAAAATGTTTTTGAAAATTATTACCATGAAGATTGTGTTACGTGTTACATGCAAAATTTGCTTATTTTCCCACCTTTCCCCCTTATTTTCTCAAATCTAATAATGTGGTTTACCATTTTTACACCTTTCTAGTAACAAACAAAGCGTACTTTAGCTTTAAGCAAAAATCTGGCTTTACTGAAGCCATTAAACAGAAAAAATCAGTGAAAGTTTACCTACCACCCCCAAATGGGTATGGTGATTGTGCTACTGATCACTGTAATTCTCTGCTATACGGTCTCCCGAAATATTTAGTTCATACACTGCAACTAGCCCAGAATTGTGCGGCACAGCTGATCTTACGTGGTCGTAAGCATGATCATGTTACTCCTTTATTGAAGGAACTGCACTGGCTCCCCGTGGAGCAGAGGATTATTTTTAAAATCTTATTATAAACTTTTAAAGCTTTGAATAATTTATGTCCTAGTTATATTAGTGATTTGTTAGAAATTTATGAGCCTACTACAGTACCGCTTAAAAGTAAGTTACCACCATCGCGCGCTACGCAAATCACGTCGCACACTACGCGAATCACGTCGCGCGCTACGCGATTCCTGTCGCGCGCTATGCGAATCGCGTGGAGCACGACATCGTAAAAACTGTAAGTCAAATGGTTTGAAGCTCATAAAGAATAATAAATACTGGTTATGAAAATCAAAAAAGATAGCACTTAGCTCGCAGCAAGATATATTCAGTGACTTTTCTTTCATGCAAAGCTTGCTTGATTTGTTTTGATTGATTGTTTTTGCGGTTATGCAAATGTCTTATCCGTGTGTCTGGCGCTTGATTTTATTTTGCACGAATTTTTATTTTAGAAGGTCTTCATCAAGTAGGAACTTGTTATTGATTCCTCGTTCTACATTAAAATCTTTTGGTGATCATGCTTTCTCTGTTTCTGCACCTAAGCTATGGAATGACATTCCTTAGACCATAAAATGTAGCGTAGATCTTAACGCCTTTAAGCGGAACCTTAAAACTTATCTTTTTAAGTGTTATTTTAATGAATGATTATGTTTGATTATTATTTTTAACTTGATTGTAAAGCGCCTTAGAGCTTTTGGATAGGGCGCTATAAAAATTGTCATTTATTATTATTATTTATTATTTATTACATGTGGAGTCCATGAGGACAGAAAATTAGGTTACTGTATGGATGACCCAAACCAAATTTAAAAAGACTTGAACAGGTGTTTTGCATGTATTTTGTTTACTTATCTTAGAGCTGCAACTTACCAGCAAGTTGTTCTGACAAAACAATGATAAAAAATGAAAAAAAAAAAGAAAAACTCACCATTTAAAAGAATGTCATGCATGGTGACTTGGGTCTTTACTCACTTCCTGCCATTATTTCACATTCACCTGGTAGAGGATAATAAGTGCCTTAAGACCTAATGAAAAACTTTAATATCATGTTCACATTTATACCAGAGCAGGGACAAAGGTCAGTTGGTAATCCTTTGAAGTAGTGCACTTAGTAAAATGGCAGTTGCTTTTTGAACAAGTACAGATTATGTTATTATTGACTTGAGATTATTCATAATATCACAATATTATGAAGTCCTAACAAACAGAATGCCAAATCTTTCACACATCTATTCTACATTTTGGTTTCATAGACCTAAGTCAAGCCTAGTGCTGCCTTTAATTTGACTGTCTCAAATAAAGTATATATATTTCCTTTTGATTGCTTCACACTGCAGTTTTAACATAATATTCAAGTAATTTGTTGATGCCTTGTATATCTTGCAAAGAACTCAGAATGAGTAGTTGCTTCTGCTTTTCCTGGTGCTATTATGGATGATATGAAACAGAAACACTTCATTGGCAAATTTATATGCACATGCCTAAAATAATATAGTGGAAGTTACAAAAATGTCCATTTATCAAGCATAAATCTCCAACCAACATTGAAGACAGACAAATTGCCTTTTCACATAAAAGTAATGACATGGCAGTGACAGTGAAAGACATGAGTACCTAACTTACCAATTTAAAGTGCTTGTAGGTTATTGGTGTCTATAACATAGCTTCCATTGTAGGCCTGACACTCATCTGTAAAGACAAATGCAATGACATGCAGGGTGAGGGACAACTCTGAATACCAGTTCTCGTACTAATATTTTATGAACTGCTGCTTTTGTGGTAAAGCCAATCAGTTAATTTTCCATCAAGGCAGTCATGAGGATCTCACTCATTTTTTTATATATTCAGGAAATTTGTGTCAGTCCTGCACAAACACACCAGTTCGTTAATCATTTGCTGAAGCTTCCCCTAGCCTACAGCAGTGCAGGACCTCAAAGGGCTTCTGATGATGTGGGACTTTACACTCCAATATTCCAAAAATTTCTGATTTTCCTGATTTCAAAATTAGAAAATATTTATTAGTACATACCTGTCACAGATTTCTTAGTCTCACTTGTCTCTGTACTAATCATATTCAACATGAAATCACGGAAAACCAGTGGAAGAATAATGTCCAAGAACTGGAACCTGTTCCTCCAGCTGAAACAGAGAAAGTCTAGTTCAACTAACTTTCTTACTTGTAACCAGAGTTATCATAACTGGAATTCACGTACAAATTAAAAACACACATTAATATATATCTGCATATGACGAATGAACACTACTTTTGACGTCGATGGGGGAGTGGGAAAGGTGAACAATGAGCCCGGTTGCACCATGAACATTCATACACAGTACGTTTGAAAATCATGCAGACCAAACCATACGAAGAACAAATTATCACAAAAGGAAAACCTGTTTCCCAGAAAAATCTATCCTGCCCCCAGCCCCAGCGAAAACGGCGCGAAATTCAAACCTCTTTCTGTATTTTTCGCTTTTGCGTTAACACCCGATTCTGAACTAAGCTTTTAAATGCTTTGCCTCACATATTACTAAACTAATTGTCAACAAGCCTTAAACTTTCAGAAAACTTACCTCAAAACGACTTGGCAGCACGTACCGACACTTCTGCGCCATTTGCACAGTAAAGTCAGACGAGGGCAAATTTGTCTGAATCTTGCGAATTACCTGAAATAACACGTTAAACCTTTGCCAATTACACTTCCAGGTAGAACAAGCAGTCTCTCTTACAAAATGAAGAGAAAGGGGAATAAATTGGCGACTTTAAATCCCAAATACCTCAAGTGACCATCTTCTCACATGCTGTTGCCGAGTGTGAAGAACGCAATGGATCCTGGGTGCAGCGCGTGGAAGCCGAGGAACCCCTTGCATCATGGGATCATCACGATGAGTTGCTCCCCAGGAAATATTTTGCTCTGGTAGCTCGCCTTTTTTATCTGATCGGCAGTGAAAAGGATATTGCGGTAGTAAATATGCAGTACTCCTCTTTCACAGTAATTTGCCGTTCGTCCGCACTTAACACCAGTAGAAGAATGACACATTCATTTCACGAGTTTTCGTGATTCGCTCGTTTTACAGCAAATTGACAAGATGGAAAAGACCCAGAAAGCGCATGTCAGTAAATTGCAAATACTACAACAGGGTTCAAATTTTCGCAGACAGGTGACAAGCTGTAGTAAGAAAGATACTGAGAGAAATAGAAGTTTGCAGTACGAGAGATTCTTCAAAACATTCGTAGACTACATATGATCTTCACCGAGTGGAAACTTGCTTCAGCGAAGACTTCAAAAACTGTCTGTTTATCGTAAGGGTGAAACAGGCGTGCGTTTATCGGAACTCCCGAAACTTTTCGGGTCTATTTCGGTGCTATAATTTCCTACCTATCTCGGGAACGAAGATGTTTTCAGGTATGAAATTTTACAGCAAATCTGCCCTTTCGTTACTTAAAATCATAGTAAAAGGCCCCAGAATAAGCGGGTCGCAGTTTTTGAAATGCCTTTTCAGGCCCGAAAAGTTTACGGGACTTTCGAGAAACGGGCCCCAGGTCCGTGTTCTAGCAGAGCCGGGGACCTGGGGCGACTTTGGGTGACCTGGAAATATTGGTTTTTGCACAAGACTTATGGACGCCCCGCTGGATCAGAGTTTTGACTTATGCATTTTCTCGGCGGTAATAGCTTCGTAATTATACCAGTCAAACATTTGTCTTTATTCTGAAGTTTGTATACACAATTTATATTCCACCTCTTAGAAAAGCAACGTATACCGTTCTCCTTAGAGCACTTGATTAAAAGTGTTTGAACGTTTTGGATTTCACCTCCTCTCGTGATCTTGCATAATACCAAATTCCGAACAGCCTCTTACAGCAATTATACATGCATTTTCCAATTCAAACCCTGCACGAGCTCGGCGTTTGCTTATAACAAATCGGGAGAGATTAAGGAGCCACAGGGCTGTACAGAAAACTTTCCACAAGGTGCAATATTCTTGTCGACTTCGGGGAACTTAGTTCTCCAGCCAAGCTTCAATCTTTTCTTCTTGCGTTTTTGGTCTTTTTTTGAAGGGGTTTTTAAACTTTCGCTTTTTTTTCGCGTCTTCCTTAACCTTCTCTTCAGCAAGTCTATCGTCTAACATCTTTTGTTTGACTTCCCTGAAACAAGAAAAAAAAATTGAAATTTCTTTGTTCTGGCACGGTTTTCTTGATGTCATGGATTGACCTGTGTTCTTTCCTTCGTCACATTTTACGTTCCTCTCCCAAGACTTTTTGTGATGACACAAGATTTTTTGCGACAGCATATCATCTTTGTGAAATGGCCGTTTGGGGGAGTTTTGCCTACCATTAGAATAAAACCAACACCAAACAAATGACTAAGGACAATGACAACGAGAACAAAGAGCGTAACCGGGGTTGACAAGCGAATGCATCCAGCTTGTGCCAAGCGGGAAATCTGTGTGAGAAGCTTCAGTTAGGAATTGTTTGGTCATTGCTATTCTTTTTGTGCTTGAGAAAGTGCCTCGAGGTGTACGAGTCAATCACATAGCTTAGCAATATTCAATCAATAAAAACTGCTCTGATTTAACATTCGTTAAGATAAACGCTGTGGAGCGGAGCTTTTTTTAAGAAGAGTTGGAAGATTGATGATGAAAAGGCTACCATGCCTGGGGTGGACTGCGCTTTTTGCACAATTTCATTCCATCAAAAACGTTTGAAGTGAGAAATTTAAAAACTGAGGCTATTTTCGCTTACGCCACAGTCATTCAAAGGCACAGTCTACCAACCCTCAGATGATATCCCCTATTATAAAATGTTTTGAAGAGGAAATGTTGACTTACGCTACAGCTTCTAAGGCCACTAAATCGATATCGACAATATCGTCTTCATCTTCTGAATTAGATTCTTCTTCCGCCAAAGTGTCCAGAACTCCTGATGGAAATTGAAATAAAGTAAAACATTTGCGTAAAAGTGCCCGCAATTAAAGAAAAGAGTGATAAACTCAAACGACTACCGACCAAAGGAAACTTGATGTTCTGAAAGCAACCTTGAGGCCGCACGAGTGAATTACTATGCTTTGTTTTAACAATGTACAATATTCTCAGGGCAACTTCGTCGACACCCTCCTCTGTTCATGTTCAGACTTGAGAGAAATAACAATAACTGTAAATCTCATATTATATTTACTAAACGCTAAACAGCAGATATTACTTAGTAGTCTGTTCAGGATGATGGTCCAGTGAGGTGTCGAAATGTCACGAAAATGAACTCAGTGCCATTTATGCATTGGTGACATTGACGTGAAGCTTGAGCGCATGTCGCGCGAAATACAAAGAGATCTCTCAATCGATACTGCTTGTCTCGATAATAAACTTTCCGTTTGTAAATGATACAGATGATGCAAAATATCGGCAATGAACCGAGCTGATACTTGTTTATACTCAAGACCCATTCACTGAAATGGCTGATGCAACTGACGCGATGTAACTGGATTGATTTTATTCCTTTTAAGTGTAAACGACTGAAAACGTATATCACTTACTCAGTTTGGCCCTCAATATGCCCAGCATCTCTTCGTAAAACGCAATACTCTCTCTGAGGTTGCCAAGCACATGGCTCAGGTTACCAAGATTTGCCAGAGCTTTTCCAATGCCATTTTGATCGTTTAATTCCTTAGCAACAGCGAGCCGCTCCTTGTTACAGTTCAGTGCTTCTTCATAGTTCATTTCCAATTCATAAATATTCCCAAGATTGTTATAAATCTTCGCAAGCGGTCGCTTGTCACCTCTTTCCTTTGCGATGTTTAATGCGGCGGTTAAATGCTCCCTAGCTTGATTTAAGTCCCCAGTTATTTTAAATGAGCATCCTAAATTACCGTGAGCTCTTCTCTCGCCTTTTTCATCCTTCAACTCTTGCGACAACACGAGATGTTTTTCATGGTATTCCTTAGCAGTTTTGTAATCCCCAAGTCTGTAGTAAACGAGTCCGAGAAAGCTTAAAGCGTCTCCCTCGGCGATTTGGTCTTGATCCTCAACTGCATCGGCCAAACAACTTTTTAGTTCTTTTATCTTAGCATACAATTCATCCTCTGGCTCTTCTAAAACTCGATAATTTTTCGGATCGTTTTCCTCCATAAACGTCAAAATACTCCCTCACAATATATCCATCCTGTTCTTACTCGTTATTACGGTTTTTAAGCGAGATATAATTGACGCCCTTTTAAATGCATGTTGTTGTAGAAGATAATTGTAGTTTCCACATTCCAGCCAATCACTTCGTTTGGTTTTCATATTTAACAGGTGGTCATAACCTGTCGTGTGCAATAATTAGCAATGTCATCCTCGCGAATCTATATTCTATGCGAAAAAGAAAGTAGATTTGTTGCGGACCACTCAGCAAAAGTAAGCTTAATGCCGCCACCATTAAAAACCCGAGAGATGAAAAACTCCTTAGCTTAGTTAGAACGCTAGTACTTAATAGAGTAGAGAGAATAGGCATGCATTCGCAGTTTATTTTCATTTATAAAACTATCAGATATTCAGACACTTGAAATTTAAAAATAGAACCGAAGGAGGTGAATGCTTGTGTATCTTAAAGCTTTAAAAAGTCTTGTTACATTGTGCCAACAATCATTGTGCAGTTTGAAAGTTCGCGCTCGATCTAAAGATTGTCAGTCGTCTCTTCAACTGAAATCCTATTCAATCCTCCTATTATTGCAAAGATACTTAACGTACACCTTGCAAGAACGTTTGAAAATGGCTTTTTAATTGCCAACACAAAACGACCCTGCTTTTTCTCCTTGGTACATGGCAATTAAAGTTCGATCAAACATGTAAAAGCTTAGAATACTGTGTGGCCGTAGATGTCCTGTTCAAACTAAAAATGTCTTCCTAAGGAAAATAACTTCGCCTAAGAATCTAAAATTGTGAAACAGAGAAACCTAAAGCCGCGAAAACTGAATTTCACTTCAAATCCATTCGGCTTGTCGCTTAATGCCCCTTTTTCAGAATCTTCCCTAAGTCAAGGTTAGGGTTTTTATTCAGTCAAGCATACGTTCATTAAAGCACTTCTAAACACTGAAAAACTCTAACACCTCTATACGTTTCTATATACTTAAAAAATGGACAGTTTACAGCCACAGTTTTACAGGAGATATAGTTTTGAGGCGCGCCTGTTCCCCTGGTGGAAGTCCACTAAAAAAATTAATTCCTGTCAGTAGCTCGATGTCACGAACCCTCGCTGTATTTTCCAAAAGATAGTCTAAACTCGACTGAATCTAAGATGAAAGAAAAAAAAAAAAAATGAAAATTGAGCAAGCCACAGGGGCACTACTTCATAAGGCAAATTTCATAGTTGAAATTGCTGCTTAGCACTGATCACCAAAGTAAAGCTTTTGAAGCCTTCTTTGCTTTGCAGGTGGACGGGTATAGATGCAATTCTTTTAAACTCGTCACTCCTAGGTCATTGATCTAAATATATTTTCATACCAGTAAGACTACGCTTTCGACAGAAATGGCGATGGTACTCTGCAAGCCTACCTTCTTCAAAAACTATATAAGTTTGATCAACCAGGTAGTTGTTGGTCAATTCTTTATCTCTAGACAAACTACGTCCTACTGATGAACAGCACCCAAATATATTAAGAGATAGGTGAAGAGTTGTGTGATATGTTATTTTCTTTTTCTCTGCCGTGGTCCGTGTCTCTCTCCCACCCCTACCATACTCTGCTTTTAGCAGAACTTCCAACTTCCTTTTGACAGTGCTTTTGACTCACCTGAGGGCAAGGTCGCCTGGCCAAGTGAGGCAGTATGAAGGAAATGACGTCAAGTCTCCCATCGCATCCGGCTACTTTGTGATACGCTTTCTTGTTGGTGTCACATCGCACGATGATTTTATAGTAATGAGTAGGAATTGCTACTGAGTCCGAGTCGTTTTTAAGCCACCTGTAAAAAGATAATATTGAACAGAAAAGGAAATTCAGTTTGCACAAACACCACAGCAAAGCCCAATTCTAGCTATTATAACTCCGGTCTTAGACTTCTACGCTGTGGATGAACTATCCCATTTAGGCATCAAGAGCATGTGATTTACTTAAATGCTTCTAACACTAAAACAGTGCGGGTTTCCTAAATTATTTGTCTCTGTTTTTCGCCTCCGTCGCCGACGTGTTTGAATAATTTGAAGTGTCTTACAAAGTCATTTGGCAAGATTTTCTTCAAACACTCAAAGCAAATTAAGATGGCTTTGGTGTCAACCTCGAACCTTTTCTAGCTTGTCATTACGGTAAAACAAAAGCCTGGGTGTTAACCTTGTGACACTGCTGTCCTCATCTCGACGTCCGTCTGCATCCTCATCAAATATAGAACCAGAAATGACGTAAACATGCGAATAGTTAACGGACAGATCTCGAACCATTTGTTCAGCAAACAGCCAGATACCTAGAGAACAAGGAGTAATAACTGAATGTCAGTAAGAGATACTTTGTCATATTGTAGAAGGTGATGCGAGAAAGACGGTAAGGACATCATGTTCAGTTGGTTAGATAGAGGTTTCTAACCACCTATCACAAGGTCACCGTCCAAGTGGAACATGTCCTGTTATTTTCTTTACTACGCTGTACGAATGGCCTATATCCACTTAATGCGCTGAAAGTTTACTGGACGGGGAACCTCAAAACACCGTGTTCAAAGAATACAGAAATTGTTAATGGGTAGTGCCTGGGTAGGGTGAAATCATACACGGACTGATTGCGGTGTGGAAGGAGTGGGTGAGGTGAGATCCCACTAATAACAGACGCTGTTGATGCCCTCAAATAAATGATTGACGTGAAGATGGGTTTTGAACTTGCTTGTCAAAGTTCACTTAAGGACGTTCACGTGAAAATTTTCCAACACTGTAAGATGATGAGTTAGTTATGTCAAAAATGTAAAAAAATGGGGGGTCACCGACTTCGTTTCGGAGAGAACATGCCCGGAAGAACACCCTAAATCTGCCGTGAAAAAATCGGGCTTTTGTTGCGAATAAGGCCACAGTGTCCAAGCCCAAAAGTGAAATGTTCTCTGCCAAATATTGTTTAAGTGGACCTACTAAGTGAATTTAGTCAACTGGTAAGGTTCCTTAAAAAAACAAGTTCCCACATTAATTTTTTGTTCATTTTTGGATAATGTGGAGATAATTGTAAATAAAATCTGTTTCTGAAAAAAAAAAAGGTAGGGGTCACCGACCATATACGAGAGTAAACTGAAGCCGAGGGGAACGCAACAGCTACCATCTTTTTACTTGCTTAGCTTTCTTCCTCGGGGCACGCGCTCGATGGCTGGCGTGGCATGACCTCGCGACATGGATTTCGTGCGCAGGCAATAGGGATGCGCGTGTGTTAACAATCCACCGTAGGAAAAAAGATGGCCGCTGTACATTTTCCCACAATACCTTGCGAACCTAACACAGCCCATAAGACACAAAGAAAGCCCAATTTTTACAATATTTGTCCCTGTACTAAGGACATTGTGTAGGCTGGGTTTGAAGATTTTATAACTTTCCTGTATGCTTTTACGAACGTTGTTAAGGTTTTTGTGCGTTAAGAGTTGTGGGTAAATGTACCAGTCGCCATCTTTTTTCCTACGGAGGATTAGCGCAAACGTCCTTAAATAGACGGACATGGAAAGTCGGTCATATAAGTGTGATTATTCAAAAATCACTATAACAGCTGTTTCCTTTGTAAATACTAATGAAAAGGTGTTGACATTCATGTAAGACTATTTAATCAAAATTTCCTACCGGCATTAAATCCATGTAGCTGCGGAGCAATGTTTGAAAGCAAAAACGAGTTCATTACTGACTCGTCATTTTCGTCATAAGTATCAAAGTCGGCTCTGGGACCCATGTGACCGCGGTCAAAACCAGACCGGTAGTAATCATTGCAGAGAGAGGCTTGGGCATCTGTTAGTCGAATGTCTCGACGGAAGCAGTTTCGCCGTGGGGCTGACTGCGATGCTTTCTAAGGAACAAATAAACAAAAATGGAAAATACATTGGAAGAGGCCTCAAAACAAAGCACTACAACAAAAGTGTTGTTTTAATCTCAAAGCAACCTACGTGTCAGATCTTGATTCCGATGGAGTTTCCGGCCTTGTTTTCAGCTTAACAAGGTCTATGTGTTAAGAGTTTCCCGCTCATTTTCCTTTGCAAAATAAATTAATTTGGTAAATCTGCCAGTTTCGGAAACCATTTCGCAAATGCCAATAGCTATTTCTATTTTTCTTTTAAATATTACTCCTTGCTAAATGTCAAAATATATAAGAAAAAATCCAATTTTCGACTACACCTGTCCAAAACACCGGGGTAGAGCGGGCTATCTACGCCGTATTTTCTAAAAGTCACAAACCTCCCCACGCAGCTTGTAAGCCACCCATATTGGCAATCGAAGAGAAGTACTGTAACCTGTCACAAAATCCTGTTGTGTAAGTATGCAGCCTCCATCGCCTGCTCCGCCTTCGGGTACCCCCCAAGGCAGATGAGCCTCTATAAGGTGGGTTACTGGAAGAAGGTAAAATCCATTAAATTTTGTCCACAAATCTTTATCAATGAAATTCAGATACGGAGATGAAAAGTATACCAAAAGCTCTTACTCTGATTGTCTGTCATATTAAGCATCTTATCATAACGGGCGACATCGGTTTTATTGACCTAGTGGCAATAAATCAAAATCAACAACATAGTTTAACTCTCGGAGATAATAGAAGATGTCACGTTCCTTTAGTTCTCTTTTCTGCGGAAAGCAAGGAGGGCGTCTTTTGAGTTGGTGGTAAAGTGTGGCAGGTCATGTTAAACCTTTTGAGCCTTATTGTTCTGTGCCGTTATATGTTTAAACTCAGTACCGAGAGCCTGGAACAGTTTGAGTCTGTGAATGAAATCCTAAGGTTTATCCCTTTGAAACAAAGCTACTAAGCACTACTCTCTTGCAGTACTGTTTATCGCGCTGTGCTTCTTTGAAATTCAAAGACGCTCTGTAATGCTAAAATGTAACCAGTGTAATCAGCCTTTATAAGACAGAAGACCCTCTGAACCGCTTTCTTCCGTTTGTATATAATGGGCCATTTTTCCTCACCTGACAGTAAGGGCATACACACGCACTGCACTCCCCAGAATCCTTAGGGTACCGACATATATCACTTCTCAAATGATTACCATCGCCTTCTGATTTGGATGTAACAGCTTCCTCACAGGGGTTCAGAAGGTGAGATAAGCTACCAGGTGTCCCATCGTTTGCAGCTGGCGTAAGTCCCAGGAGACCTGAAAACAACGAGTAAGACAGCATAAATAAATCTTGAACGGCAGGTTATTTAATCGACGTTCTAAGACAAACTTTAACGAAGCCGTAGCCCATGTTTTAATCTACCCGACCAACTGTTTAATTTAAATGTTGTTCAATTCAGACAACAATTACAAAAACATGTATCAGTAGGACTAACAAAACATCTCTCTTCCTGAAATGACCACTGACAAGGTCGCTTAAAGCCACAGTCTAAGTTAGACTTTGATTAAATGACGGCCCTTAAGTGTTTCTTGTAGCCTGCTTTGGACATATTTCCCTTGCAACTCCGAGACCGTAAATTTGGTAACGTTACAGCAAAATCGCCAAGACTACAATTCCCGACGAAGACATAATTGTAATCTTTTCCCCCCTGTACGTCGTCTCCGTCAGGTGCCTTTTGCCAGAATAGTTGTTCGTTGGAGAAAACGGCGTCTCCCAGATATGAATACGCTTACCCGCCATCATGTTATACAGTTCAGTGTTCTGGAAAGTATCCACTATTTCCCCTTTCTTGAATGAAGGACCTTGTGCTACAAAAAGAGACTGCAAGGTAAAAGTTCGGGATTAAACTTGATTACATCCGCCTTGCACTTTGAAAGGCAAAATAAATGGTTAGGCTGGGAGGGGAGGTAGGTCGGAGGACTTTCGGCATTTCACAGCTGTTAATACCGGCTGATTTTAGTAGCTGGTATATCCAACCACTTCTCATTATTTATTAATAAATATCGTATACTATTGAGAAGGTAGTTCAATCGAGTTCAATTTCCAGTCGTGTACTGAGAAGTTCTCAAACGGCCGTGAAACGTCGAAAAAAGTTTAGCATTAGGCGTGAAAATGACAATAAATAAATAACCGTTAGCCGTGGAAAAATTTTAAAAGGATTTGAAGAAAAACGAAGTCCCCATCGTGAAGTAAAGAAACAAAGAATTAAAGTAGAAAACAGATGAATTTTGTACAATTGCGTACACGCATGTTGTGATCTAAGCTGTCATAGCCATGTGTTCCTCCATTGCAGTACGTCAATCCGAGAATTGAACTAAAAAACAAATAAAAGGCATTCGGTTGAGCAGACATGTCCGCAACACGCACGAAAATGGAATCAAATCTACATTGTTGGAACTAAACGTGAAGTAGAGCGGGTTTTCAATTGAGTGTCGAAAGTAATTCGCGTATGCTTTGGTTTCGCTTTACTTCGCTCTGTGATTGGTTGACAAAACCCGCACCACTTTCTCAGCCAATCGCAAGCTGCCCTCTCGCATTTTCCCGCGCTTGGCGTCCGTTGCATGTAATTACTTCAACTCTGATGGGCTCACTGAGTTGTCTTCTTCTCTTGTGATTGGTCAGAGTAGTAATTGCCTTGGTTTTGGTTTTACATTCAATTAAAATCCACTCTAAACAACAAATAAATTACATAATCTATTCATAACTTAAAAAAGAAATGTGTTCGTGTTGTAGGAAAAGAACACTGAACGCTCATTTCAAGAAGCTCTGACTCACTTGGTTCGTATCTGCCAGGTATCTTCTGCGATTGCAATAACTTGTCCAATTCTTCTGTTGAGTAAAGTCGACTATTAGCTGGCCACTTTAAAGCTGTGTGTCGCACAGAGTAAAACACGTTCGCTTTACACGGTACACTCCTTCTCCTACACTTTCCGATTTAAGTTCGTTGGTTGTTGTTGTTTGGCAGCAAGTCTATCCTTTTCCCTACAGTTGTTTTCATCAGACCAATGTTTTGTCGCACTTAGTTTTCTTTCAAAATCATAATTCTGTGTTGTAATAATTAGTCCGTGATTTACTACCTGTTGTTTGAGTAGTGAAGACGCTTCGGCAAGCTCTCTTTTAAAAACACGCGCAGGTGAGGATTTTTACACTGAAAAGAATAATCAGATAGAAAATAAAAAGCTGATTAAAACGTCAAAGATGAATGAATGAATTAGGCGTGTGCCGTATACGAAATGCAAAGCACATAAAACAACTAAGACATAAGGCCATGTAAAGGCCCCGAAAAAGAATACAACAGTGCGCAGCAGCTCATTTATGAGGACTTATGCTGGGCACATAAGGGATGATTAACGATACTTACTAAACTGAAAGCCCATGTGATTTGTATCGAGCTTGAAACACGGTGTGTAGTGATTGCAAAAAGAAGCTCACTGATCTCACCTTGCCTAAGATTAACAGTCGAGAAACCTTTACGGGGCAAAACAAGAAAAATTTGATGGCTCTAATGAGTGCGTTAATCATTCCCGAATGCTGTAGGGTGCGATCTGGTTCATTTCCCTTCAGTGATACGAATAAACAGAGCAAATTGGCAGAATATAACTACCCTAAGGCGATCCACAATATCATTAGCAGAAACTGTGAAGGAAAAAAAATATTATAAGTCAAATAACCATATGGCAGTAATAACTAGTAGTATTATCGGCTTACGTACGGCAAGCAATGAAATCAGTAGGGAAAAAAAAAGACTGGTTTGGCCGCTACGTTCAATTCGATACGAATTTCCCAATACGGCCATTTTGTCGCCCGTAGCGGCCCGTATCAGTTAAATTGATTGTATGTCGTAGCGGTCCTTGGTGACCCAGGGCGAATGTGCATAAATTAAAAAAATTAGCATATATGCAAATGAGGCAAGACACAAGAATAAATGGCAAACGGGTTTTTAATGACAGCAGCTCCTTGATTATTTTTTTTCACGAAAAAAGTGGCGGAAAAAAACAAGGACGACAGCAGGAACAAAAAAAAAACCGCCACGGTTCACAACAATGAAAAAAAGAAAGAAAATCAAATAGTTAACGTCTGCGCCTCCTTCGCCTCCTTCTGCCTCCGGTGTGTGGGTGGTGGGCCGCTTGCATGTTGGACATGAAGTTGATCAAATTGGGGATGGTGGCTCGAGAGGGCACCAAGTCTCTGAGGGGTGGTGGAAAATGCTGGGTATGGTCCATCACGGTACAGTAGGGGAAGAGCATGCATACGATGAGGGACGATGAGGTGATGTGCGGCAACTTCCGTTTGGGGGTCATCATCGGCTGCAGAGAAGAGGGGAATCCATTATCGTGGGCTGTGGAGAAGGGGGAGGAGGAGGTGAAACGCTTTGTCGACCGGGAAGGCTTCACACAGAGTGGCTACGGCTAATCGCTGGGAAAAAGGAAAAAAGCTTGATTAGCACTTACTGATGTTGGCACATGCATGCGTGGTCTTCGGGGTAGCGGCAGGTCAAGGCATGACCGGGGATCTGAAAAAACATGTGCAGTTGCGGTAAAATGGGCACCATGTGACCCCGAAGATTTTGAAAGCCAAGGTACCGTAAGTGAGATCTATCTGGAAAGAGAAAAAAAAGACTTACGCGGCGGTGGCGGGGGGCGTTTGGAATCATGCGAACGCATGCACTTTGGATGGTGTGCGGCCGAAACCAAAAGGACCGAAATGACGGCACGTACACTTGTATCGGTGCGGCCAAATGGAGTTTGGATAAATCCTACACGTCAATACGTGACCGGGGATCTGAAAAGAACCAGAGGAAAGACTTACTAATGCTGGCACATGCACGTTCGGTGGATACCGAAGATACCGAATTCACAAATCAATGCGTGCCCGGGGATCTGAAAAAACAGGAAAAAAAGACTCACGCGTATGCACGTCCATACGAACACATGCACGTGGCGTGGTGTTGGGGGAAGCGGCAAACGAGTGCGTGCCCGGGAATCTGAAAAAAAACTTACTGGGTCAGACCCCACCATCCGTCGTCCGTGTAACACATGCAGACGGTGTGTTCCCACGGATTGACGACGCAGGTCAAAATGTGCCCGGGGATCTGAAAAAAGGAATGAAAGGACATGAAAGGACGTACGGTGGTGATGGTGGTTCGCACATGCATGCGACGTGTGTCCAAGGATCGACGATGCACGTTAGAATGTGCCCTGGAATCTGCAAATGACGGGAAAAAAACACTTACACTCATCAGCGGGTGCATGCGTTCGCATGGCAAATGATGCAGAGGTGGATCGTACCGCAGAGGGCGCACAACATGACTCTGTGGGGATTTAACTGAAAAAAGAGAATACCTTTGGTACAAGCGAATTAACCCCCATTTGTACGTGAAGCCGTAGGCACTGGGGCAAGTGCACTTGTGAACGTGACCCTCTAGGGTAGCGATCTGTCGAAGCAATGGTCAAAGGTTGGTGTCTAGATATTGGATGCCCCATTTGTATTTCTTCGCTAGGATGAATGGGCAGGTGCAATGAACGGTGCTTAACCAACGAACGATCTGATGGAAAAAATCAATACGTACTAGTTGTAACCGGTTTGCCAAGGGTATGTCCCTGGGGCGTGCCAACGATTGTGCCAAGTCAAGCACAAGGAAGAGGGATAATATTGATAGTAACCCGACCTCGTGAACCCTGCAATCTGAAAAAAAGCAGCACCTACGTGTTAGTTCCGGAGTGGGAGAGTGTAGAAGAAAGAGGGTTGCCTTCCCCAATCTGCCACGTGCAAACGGTCTATGAGGTGGCAATCGCAATCTGGAACGAGGAGATCTGTGGTGGCCGCTGCATGACCGTACCCGAATGTGGAGAGTATCCAATCCTTCATGAAGCAATTTTTTATTACCTATGGATAAATGTCGTGGGTCACCAGAGGTGTTATATACCAAGGACCATTGCTTCGACAGACGTGTGCGCGTATGATTTTGAGAGGGTTGGGGCGATGGCACGCTAGGAGGAGTGCCGACGCCCCGGTGGGGACCTGTGTGGCGATGGGCACCCATATGTAATCGCATACCGTGTGTTGTTGTGCTAAAACCTGGTGAAAAGAAAAGTGGAGTCTGAGCATAGGGTGGGTGCTTCCGGTCCGTGGCGAAGGAGATAATTGTGGCGTATGATGCCGTGAATGGAGAAGAGTACCTGTTGTGGGACAAAAAAAAGCGCGACCCTGAGTGTAGGGGGATGTGTTGGGGACTACGTTGGTCAAATGCCGATGGAATAGCACCCCATTGACCTGCATTATCTGCGTGTGGACCTGTGAAAAAAAAGGTTTTTACCTGTAGGTCAGTGAGTGAGGGCAAAAGTAGTAGAGGGGTACGTCGTGAAGGTAGTGTCTGTGGTAGCCCACCCCGTGGCTGGTCAGTATCTGTATTTCGATCTGAAAAGAGGAAAGGATGTACGTACGTTTGGAATAGGCGGGTCAATTTGTAAGCGTGAAAGTGGCTTAGCCTCGCGTTGCCCGTGCATGCGTCTGTGGACGGGTAGTAGTAGCAGAGCGTTAGCGAAGGGAGCATCTGGAAGGAAAATGAAGATGAGATACTTACACCCTGTAGGGGAGGTGATGATGCGTTTTTTCCTTGTGATTGTAGTGTATGTGAAGGGGATGGGCACCCATCCACATTCGCATCGCCAAGGGGTAGCAGGAGATGTGAATGGGTAATGGCTGAGAGGGAAAAAAAAAAAGGACACTTACGCCAAGATGGCACCGATGATGGCTGTGAACATGTGAACTAGATAGTCGCTGTCCACTGGTACCCCTTGGTGATGATGAGCCCCCGTCGAGTGTTTGAATACACACATTTCCCTGGATGTCAAGGGCTGTGTGGTGAAATGAGAATGTTACCACCCCCACCAGTTTACATCTGGATCGTAATCTATCCACGTATGGTACCACTCTTTGTAACAAAACATGCACACGTCTAAGTGAGGTGTGAACTATGCGAAGGAAAAAAAAAGTACCTTAGGCGTTCGACTTTCGACATGTTTAGCAGCGCCCCGTCTAATAAAGGTGTTACGTGAAAGTGCCAACGTGCCCAATCGGGCCAACATTCAGTGTCGGGGTTGACTAATGGCTGATGTTGAGAAAAAAGAAGAAAACTCACGGTATGAACGCATATGAGTCCAGTGGTTACGTTGCTTGCGGAAGAAATGAGTATGATGACGCGGTGGATATTCATTAGGGGGGTACGTGCAACATGCCTCACGGGGTAACAAGGACTGAAAAAAGAAGAAGCCAATGAAGAAAGTAGGCCCCTAGCGCGAATGACAGAAACGAAAAAACATACCGTGCCATGGACGCGACATCGCGGCAAATTGTCGAGGTGTTGATGCACCTTGTCCCATCCCATGGCTTTCCTTTGTTTCACATTGTCTTTCGCCTCCGCCTTCAACTTTTCCAACAACACCGTTTCTTTCAGATGAATGGACAAGGTGTCCCACGCGCTCCAGAAAGGGGGTAGCGGAGCCGGTGCGGCGGCGGGAACCCACTTCATGGGGCCTGTCCTTTCCCATGTACCGGGAGGCTCGCCAGCCCACGTGCAGATATCTGGTACGGCGACCAGCTTGGAGGTACCGTCCGGCTTCGGGAAGGCCAGCCATTGTTGATCGGTCGATAGTCGAGGACACTTGACGTTGGGTTGGTAGATGGTCACTTGTTTCGAGATGGTGTTGCCGTCGTCGTCTGTCACTTCAGCTTCGACGGTAGAGTACGATTGTCGTGAGGCTTGTGACTCGTACGTCAACGAGGTTTGCATGCAGTCCTCGAGGTGTTGTGCACTTGCTCTGGGTTGCGATGACATGATAGTGAATGAGGAGGTGCGCCTTCGGCGCGCGTAAATAGTCCGATGGGTCGTCCAATCAGAGACGGGGACGGCCGTCACGTGGGGTGGGAAGAAAGGGGGGGTACCCCCCCATCCCCCATGAATTCCCACGTGATCGGGGAGGGGGCCAATGAGAGCAAGGGGGTGACGTGAGCGACCGAGTTGGATAAAAGGAAAGGTTGACGTACCGAGTAGCACAAAAAAGAGGATGGCCGAGAATGATGATGAGAATGGACGATTTGACTTTACGCTGGAACCCATGTTCGACCGTCGCAGCCAGAGACTGGGGGTCCAGGAACGGGTCTTTCGCACCCGTCTGCAGCAACGAGGTGCCTTGGGACGTGGGCGTCGAGTGGGAGGAGCGCTCACGGAAGGGTTGCGCCGAGTCGTCCGAGACCTAGTGAGGGATGAGGATATCGAGGACCGGGATCGCGTGTTCTTCACGATAGGCTCTGACCGCATCGCCAACAATTACAACGGATGGGGTCTGAGAGCGGAGGAATGGCGCCGGAATGACCTGCGCGTGGATGCGATGCTCGAGCACATGCAGCGTATGCTCAATTCCAATGAACAATTTGAAGTGGACGATAGTTTTCATCTCACCTTTGTTCATGTGCGTGGGACGCCCCGCGGCGGCGGAAACGGAAGGAGGAGGAAACCCGGGCATTGTTCCCTGGAGGTATTGAAAAAGATGAAGAAGACCGTGGTGCGCATCGAGAGAGATCCTCAGAATTTGTGTTGCGCGCGAGCCATCGTGACGGCCATGGCCAAAGCGAAAGAAAGTCCGAGATGGGAGGAGTACATGCGAGGGCGGTGGTTGCAGAAGTACGAAGCGAAGCAATTGCATCGCAGGGCCGGGGTGCCCTTCGGACCGTGCGGCGATGACGAATTGAAACGATTTGCCTCTCATCCCGATTTGTACGAGTATACGATCGTGGTGGTGGATGCCGATCGTCTTTTCAAGACCTTTGCCTATGGGTTCGGGCACAAGCGGATCGGATTACTGCACGACGGCGGCCATTACGACGCCATCACGTCCTTGCCGGGGTTCTTCGGGACCAGTTACATTTGCGCGTACTGCTATACGGGGTACAATGACCAGGGACAGCATCGGTGCGAGAAGAACGACAAGCATTGCCCGTCGTGCCTTCAAGACGAATGTGCGGAGTACACGGAAGCACGCGCGGCGCGGATGGGACCCACCGTGGAGTGCGCGAGTTGTCGGCGGTCTTTTTACGGAGGGAAATGCCTGGAGAATCACTTCAGTCGAACGCTCAGTGGTCAATTGCCCGGGTTTGGGAGACCGTCCGTCTGCACGTGCCGAAGGAGATGCAAAGACTGCTTGAAATTGTTGTGCGGTGTCGAGGTCATCCGGAAGCACCTTTGCGGTTATGCCGACTGCCCCTCTTGCAAGGAATACGTCGACATTGGCACTCACAAGTGTTACCTTCAACGGGCGAAACGTCCGGATGAATTGAGGAAGGAGCGTGCGAAGAGGAGGAGGAAGAGGAAGTCGGGTCGACGCGGAGCCGCGGCGGGATGGCGCACGGTCTGTGCCAACGAAGGAGGCAGTGACGTTGAGGACGAGGATGTCGCGACGGAGGTGGAGCCGCTCCACGTGTTCTTCGATATCGAGTGCATGCAAGAACACGGGAAGCACGTCCCGAATCTGGTGGTGGCCGAAACGGAGAGCGACGATCGCCCGTTTCGTTTCCCAGGCGAGGAGTGCATGCGCGATTTCCTGCAGTGGTTGGATACCCTCACCAAAGGCGATAAACAACCGTTGACGGTCATTGCGCATAATTTCCAAGGGTACGACAGTTATCCCGTCATTCGACAGTACCACGCGGAGAAGAGGGACATCCAACAGATACGGAATGGAGCGAAAGTGTTGAGTCTTTGCCACGATGGTATCCGCTTCATCGACTCCCTCTCCTTCTTCCAGATGCCGTTGGCGGCCTTTCCGAAGACCTTCGGGTTGACCGAACTGAAGAAAGGGTACTTTCCGCACCTGTTCAATGTGCCCGCCAACGCCCAGTACGTGGGACCCATCCCCAGCAAAGATTATTTCATGCCCGAGGGGATGTCGGTAAAGGGTCGCCGAGAGTTCGAAAAGTGGCATGCCGAACAAGTGAGGGAGCACGTGGAATTTGACTTTGCCCAAGAACTGGTCAGTTATTGCGAATCGGACGTGCGGCTGTTGAAAGAGGGTTGCTTGACATTCAAACGCTTGTTTGAAGCCGAGACGGGATTCAACCCCTTCGATCAGATCACCATTGCTTCCGCTTGCAATAGGGACCTTCGTATGAATCGGATGGCCGAAAACACGATCGCGAGCGAACCTTTGACGGGATGGAGGCGTCGCACCAACCATTCGCGCGTCTCCATGGAATGGTTGCTGTGGGTGGAGCATGGGCTACGTCGAGATCGTTGGGCGGCCATGACGGAGGAGGATGCGGACGCGGAGGACATGATGGCACTGGCGTACCCGGACACGGCCCATCTGCATCATCCGCTGTGGCGCACGCACGTTCAACACGTCGCCAACGAGGGCGAGCACAAGGTGCCTGGAACGCGGTACACCCTGGACGGGTTCGATCCGCAATCGAAGACGGCCTACGAATTCCAAGGTTGCTTTTGGCACGGGTGTCGAACGTGTTTCCCCCAACGCACGGAGGAGCACTTGCGGTTGCTCGGACGCCCCATGGAGGCCGTGCGCGCGTTGACCGACGAGAAGAGGAAGGTACTGACGAGCAAAGGGTATCGCGTGGTGGAGATGTGGGAGTGCGAGTGGGACCGCCTGAAGCGAGAGGACGCCGACGTGAAAGCCTTCGTCGACCGCATGGATTTGAAAGACCCACTCGACCCCCGCGAGGCGTTCTTCGGGGGTCGCACCAACGCGGTTCAATTGTACGCCCTGGCGGAAGTCTCGAGGGGGGAACAGATTCGCTATTACGATTATACCAGTCTGTACCCATTCGTCAACAAGACCAGCTGCTACCCCATCGGCCATCCGGAGTTCCTTTACAACCCGGACGGCACCGACATCAGCAACTATTTTGGGCTCATCAAATGCACCGTGCTGCCGCCAGAAGGGTTATATCATCCAGTCTTACCCTACCGCACGCACGACAAGTTGACGTTTCCCCTCTGCAGAAGTTGCGTGGAAGAGAATGTCGACCGCCCACTGTTGGAGAAAGTGAAAGAATGCCATCATGGCGATGCGGACCGGTGTTTGGTGGGAACCTGGTGCACCCCCGAGTTGCTGAAAGCCCAGGAGAAGGGATACTTGATCGTGGACGTGCACGAAGTATGGCATTTCCGACGGGCGTGTAAAGGTCTGTTCAAGTCCTACGTGAACAAATGGTTGAAATTGAAGGAAGAAGCGAGCGGTTGGCCGGAAGGGTGCGACACGCCAGAGCAACGCCAAGAGCACATTCGTTCGTACGAAGCGCGAGAAGGCATCCGCTTGGACGAGACCAAGATGGCGAAAAACCCGGGGTTGCGTGCGACGGCCAAATTGATGCTGAACAGTATGTGGGGGAAATTCGGGCAACGGGAAAATAAAGTCCAAGTGCGAGAGTTTACGGAGCCTCAAGCCATGCACGCCTTCTTGGACAGTGATCAACATGAGATTCGATACGTCAGTCCATTGACCGAAGCGCGTGTCGAAGTGCATTTCAAGAAAGAGCACGAGGACCGTGCGACGTCGCCCAACCTCAATATCTTCGTGGCCGCGTTCACCACCTGTTGGGCCCGTTTGCGTTTGTACGAGGCGTTGGAGTTGTTGGGGGAACGCGTTCTGTATTACGACACCGACTCGGTGATTTTCAAACATCGACCCGGGGACGCCGAACCGTCATTGGGGAAGTACTTGGGGGAGTTCAAAAATGAACTGGAAGGAGACGACTTCATCGTGGAGTTCTGCTCGGGAGGTCCCAAGAATTACGGGTACCGCACGCATGGAGGGAAGACGGTGTGCAAAGTGCGTGGGTTTTCCCTGAACAGTGAAGGGCACTTGCAGCTCAATTACGAGACGCTCAAGAAGAACACCCTCGACGAACTGCAGTCCCCCCTGGAGGAACCCCGATGGAATCGCATCGTCAAGACGCATCAGATTGTTCGGGATCCTCTGGAGTACCGATTGTACACGCACCCGCAGTATAAAGATTATCGGTTGGTCTACAACAAGAGGGTGTTGGATCCCATGACGTCCCGTACCTACCCGTACGGCTACGAGAGATTCACCGAGGCAGATCGAGAGGTCATGCAGATACTCGGAGACCTTTGAGAGACAATGAACACTCTGTTTGTTTTGCTGTGTAAAAAAACATTTATTCTTTGCTTGAGTCATTAAAAACGTTACAATTTCAAGCATAACTTGGCTGTCATGATGTGCCTTACAATACATTCCGTCCACGTCTTGTCCCCCGGTAGGGCATCGATGGCGCGTATCATTTTTTTGTCCGCTTTCCATTTGTCCCTCAAACACTTGGCGATGGCATAGTCTTGATCGTGCGTTTGGGCAAGGGCGTCCAACCGGTTGACGGGCGCGTCCTTGCGCGCTAAGCGTTCACGCAAATGCGTCCCCGGTCCCAAGTAATGATACCCCGGCCAATGCAATTCAAACCCGATCTTCGCCAGCCATTTTTGTAGATCCAAACGCCCTCTTTTCCTGCGTCGTCTGTGCAACCGCAGACTGCGGCGACTTGCCCCTTCAAGTGTAATCCCTCTCATGCAGAGCGCGTCTCAGTTTGCGTCCCGCGTCGAAATCTTCCCACCCCGGCAAGGGTTTCAAACGAGACGCTTCGGATTGTCTGACCTGTCGCTTGGCTCGGATTTGACGCGTGCGTCGTCGGGAAGCAGCAAGGGCTTGGTCCGCCCTTTCGAGGGGCGACAACCACGGTGTGCGCCCTTCGGTTTGCGCGAACGGAAGCTCTTCGATAGGGCGCCTCGGGCGCGGTGGAAGGGGTGGTTTGACGGTGCTCGTGCCTGCTGACTTGACGGTGGGAGTGCGTCGCGAGGTCTTGGGTGTCTGCTTTAGTAGGGACTTGAGCATGGTGTCCAACGGTCCCGTGACCAAATCCTCGTCCTCGTCACCCCCTGCTGCTGCTCGGACGGGTGCCCCCGCCAAACGGACGCGTTTGGTGATCTGGCTCAATTCCCGACCGATGGGTTTGAGTCGCGCCGTTTTCAATGAATCGGGCATGTTCGATTTGAGGAGAATCTCTTCTTCGGCCGCCAGACGCGCCGCTCGATTCAGTTGAGCATTTTCCGTCAACGTTCCTTTGTGCGCATCCATCAATCGTCGCATTTGAGCGGGATCCACCAGGTACCGCGTGTCGAAGGAGGACGACATGATTTTTTTTCACGGAAAAGGAAAACAACAAAGTTTGATGGGGCACTCGGCGTCGTTTCTGTTCAGGAGCCGCTGGATGTGTTCCGCGCAATTGGTACAAGCCGCTTTATAGTTTAAGCAGTCCTGCAGGGTCTTGCACTGATCCTCCAAAGCTTGACAACGGGCTTCCAATTCTTCGATTTTCCGTACCAGGTACGCGGTGCTGTGCTTGAAGAAGGGTGCGTCCGTTGCATCGTCCTCTTCCTGCTCGTTCATCATGCCCTGACGCGACAACAACACGATTCGAGTACGCCGTTCAATCCTTGCCAGACCCCTCGACCCTTCTGACGCAACATGGCTTCGCGTCTCTTTTTTAAGGAATGACGTCGATTACCCATCGTCCGGAGCGAGCGTTGATGCGGACGCAGTCGTTCCACCAACGGCGGTGCGATGGGGGCATTGCCCCTTAGAGTATTGAGAACGATTTCACTGATGGCATTGATCTGATCGGCATTGGCGTGCTGCAGTTGTTCTCTCCGTTTCTGGCTGTCGGCTTCTCTCAACACGTTTCGCAGAAACGGCAATTGACGCTTGATCCGCGGAGGTGCCATTACGATTGAAAGGTGGAGTTACGAGTGACGGTGGGGGGTCGTCCGTCTTTATAGACGGTGGTGATGGTGTTGGTGTGCGTGACGCCGGAAATTTGACGCCCGGCAGTGCGTTGTCTATTTTCCTCTTGCAACATTTCCAAGCGACGCCGCAATTCGGCTTGACCTTCGGGCGTTCCCCGGTTGCGCGGTCGCCCTCTTCCTCGCCTTCCCCCGCGACGCCCTCCTCTGCCACCACCTCGTCCCGGACCATCGTCGTCTCCGTCACCGCCTCCGGCGCCTCCCGCTGCGGCTGTGGCTCCTGTCGTGGTCGTGGCCGTGCTCGTGGTGGCCCCTCTCGTGGTACGTCGCCGGCCCGGACCGGTCTGTCCGGTCCTCGCTTGAATGGGTCTTCGTCGGGGTTGTTTCTGCGCCACCGTAGGGCGCGTCACTTGACGCGGCGGCGAATCGCCGATGGCCGGTCGGGGACTCGTCACGGGGACGGGACCCACGGTGCTTCGAGCCGATGAGGCGCCACCGAGGCTGGGGAACATTTCTTCCAACATGGCACTTGGACTGTACTCATCCAATCCCAGATCGAATTCCGTTTGCACGTCGAACGGAGAGGTGGGTGTGGACAGGGCGGAGTTACTGCCCACGCCTGCGGCCGAGACGGTCGCAGGGCGATTGGGGGACGCGTACCGTCCCACGCCGGGCGACGGTGATTGAAGAAAGGCATCTCCCATGGGTGTGGTCTGTCGTTCACTCAGCTGTCGAGCCAATCCTCCCGAGGCGCGACGTTCCGATGCCGCGCGTGCTCTTGCCTCCGAGCGTCCGTCCGCTTGTTGTCGCCCTCTTTCCAGGGCCAACAGCTCGTCGAAACTCGGTAACGACGCACGGAAGGAACTCATCGTTTATAAACCTTTCTTGGGGACGAAGACTCGCGGAGGTCCTTCGTCCGGTAAGATGTCCGTCCACAAACGCAACTGATCGTCTGAGGCGGGGTGAAAGTCGAACATTAAATAGCCATAGGGTCGACTCGTCACTTCCTTGAACAAGTCCATCACCTCTCGGAACTTTCTGCCGTAGGCTTGCAGCAACAACGCTTGGATCGCCGAGGAATCACGCGGGTTCTTGAATATGACGAAATAATGGGCGTTGCGAGAAATGGTTTTGGAATGAGGTCCACCGGGAAACAGATCCTGTAAGAGACTGACGACGCTGATGCCCTTGTGATGCGAATACTTGGTAAACAGGTCCAACACGTTTTTGTCCCGACCGGCTTCGTCCATCAGATCATCCAAGATCAAGAGACCCCGTTGCCCCTTGAACCAATCGTCCAGATCGTCCCTTGTCGGCAGCCCCTCGTGAAAATGCACGTGTTTCATCTTCCCGAACGCCGGTTGCCACGCACCGTAACAGTAATGCACCGTCTTGGGGGGTGGTTCGAACATGTCATTCCGGTTGGCAATGAGCCGACGGGTGAACACCGTCTTGCCGCTGCTCGTGGGTCCTACCACTAACATGTTACACGGCGTCTTGAACATGATGTGTCGATACCGTCGTGGTCTCCACCCCTTTTTAACGACGACGCTTCCTCTTCCTGAACTTGCGACGCAGCATGTAACTGCCCAGTGCCATGGCCGCAGGGACCATGATGGCGCCTCCCCGCGTCACGCGCGCTTTGCGTCGGGGCGCTCGCCTGCGACGTATGATCAAACCACCCGTTTGGGGCGTTCGCGAGCGACGGTAATAATCCGACATGTAAAACAACGCCATCACGTCTTTTCGAAAAAAAGTAACGGCTTTGCCTTGCTGTCGTCTTTTTTTATACTCTTCTCACACGCCGTCGACGTCGTCGTGGACGCGGTGCTCTGATCGCCGTCAACCCCTGCATGGGCATCATCAATCCACCCCATTGTCCCCACACTGGGGGCGATCGGGGCAGCGCTCTTGGGCGTCTCCGTCGATAAGCCATGGATGTGTGAGGAACAAAGGGAACGATGCTTTTTTTATAGCGTTCATCGGTACAACCAAGGGGTGGGATTGCGCTCGTAATGCCCCGTGGCACCCTTGGCACCCATACGACGATACTGTTTGCTTTTCCCCAATTCGTAGCCCACCGCGGCGGCTTTGCCCAACACACCCGAGAGCCCCATACCGTACACGCGTCGCCTCCTTCGACGGACGGGTCGTCGCCTGCGGACGGTGCGTCGTCTCCCTCTTGCCATGCCGATACGAGTGACCTTCCTCATACAGTGACCTTTTTTATAGTCGTGGGTTGGGAAAAAAATGGAGCCTGTCGGATTCGAACCGACGACCTGGGACTGACTGCACTCCGAACTCAGCGATGGCGAAAGCCCCATCACGCGGCGATGCCGAAAGCCAATGGAGTTCGGACTGCCTGCAAGGTCCCCGCTCTCCCCCTGAGCTAAGACCCCTTGGTCCAGGGGTCCGCGACTCAAAGAACACTCTGAATCGGGTCCCCCGGTAACCTTCCCATGGCATGTCCATCCCTTATATATGGTATGGGACGAGAGTTCTCGTCCTTGTGGGAGGTCCAACAAAACACACACACACTGAGTAGTTTTTGACATCACTTTTTATTAACTCCAACACGCGCTTGCGCGTTTTACAATGTTGAGAACAGCAACCCTTCACATAATCTTTTTCCACGGGTGGGCCTTGTGTTTTGATCAATTCTCTTATCAGTGCCCCGGCAATATGATCGTTCAAGACGAAATCGGTCGCCGAAAACTCGTCGAGGAACGTTTCCAAGGATTTCCCTTGCACTTTGGCTTTAAGATACAAAATGGCATAATGCCCACAGGCGCGACTGTTCATGGCTTGCAAAGTCTTGTTCGACCTCACAGCGTTCGGGCAATGGTCGTTCAACCACTCTAGGATGTCGTCCACGCCATAGACGTCCAGAGGCAACCCGTAACTGTCAAACACTTCGCACGTACCCCCTTCCGTCCATATGGCCAACCAATGCGTGCCCGGTTCTCCTTCGGGGTCGGTATTGACGATGTACGCCGCGCGAGCTCGGGTCTTGGTCGGTTTGTCCGGAAGGCGATTTTCGGGAAACACCCCCACAAACACCCGCTTCAAGGTGGGATCCGTCCTTGCCAATTGCCGGAGATCCGAGTCTGTCAACGCCACCCATTCCATGCTCACTCGATGACTGAGGAGGTCCTTCAAATGTCGTGGATGTTATATTGTACGGCCCCGTTCCCGTCGATCGTCAGGATATTTTCGTACTCGGCCCAGACCAACACGGTGATGTGCTGCCCGGGGTTGGCGCCGAAGGTGATCTCGAGTCTCACGTCTCCAGCCTGTTTGGGGTTCATCGTTTTCGAATCCGCATTGCCGCTGGGGACGTTGTTCCACGCGAACAGGGTGCAGTTGGCATCGTGGCCCCATTCGTCCGGTTTCACCATGCAATCGTGACTTTTCAACCAAGGGCCAGTGGCTTGCAAGAAGCGAAAGTAACCGTGGTAATCTTTGAGTTCATCGCCTGTATTCAAATTCAACGCTTCGTAGGGGTATTCTTCGGCCCGGACGATCTGCTTGATGTTGGTCACGCCGAACTTTTGGAACGCGAAGGGATAATAATTCACCGTGCCGTTGAAGGCTCTGGTGTCCAAGAGCCCCACGATGACACGATCGGGCACGCGTCCGAAGAACAAGTTATCTTGAATGAACTTGGTGCTGTTCCCCTCGAAGCCCAACGAGCGGAGTTCACTCCTCACGGTCGGATAGGCGGCAATCTTCCTGGGACCATTGGACGATTTCATTTGATCCCTCAAACTGTTGTACACGTTGTCGTTCAAACCCACGCGACACATGTGAAACCATCCCTTGATGTTCTCGGCCTTCAGGAGAATGTTTTTCTTGGTGGCTATCGTGGTGCCGAACATGAAGAAGTCGGGGCTGTTGAAGAAGATCTCGAAGACGATTTCCGTGAAGGGCACCAACAGCCGTCCAGTGTGAAACGCTTCCAAATGAGGTCGCATGATGAACGTCGCCGTTTGATTTTGCTTCAAAAGACCGCCTAGTTGTTTCAAAGGATTGTCCGTAGCCGTCACCCACTTTGCATTCGCCGCAGCGGGTCGATCGTCGTCTGCAGCCGCTGCAGCCAGCGATGCATCCACATTCACCATGTTCTTCCAACCTTGAGGGGCCAACAGCGTCTCCCCTTCCGAGCGCGTGTAATTCAGCAAGGTTTCGATGTAGGCTTTGTACGCGTACATGTCCGTCTGAGGGCTGAGCAGGGTCCCATTGAATCTCAAATTCATCTGCCGGATGATGGAGTGCGCGAAATTGTTCACGGGGTAAATGTACTTGGTGTAATCGGCGCCCGATGATGCGGTACCGGTTCCTGCTGTGGTTTGCCCATCCGCATAGAATCCCTTGTTGGTGGCATTATCGCTGGTCAAAGAAATCTCGAAGCGAAAATAGCTGCGGGACAGGTCCACAAATTCGCTCACCCCTTTCGCCCTGAACAGCATCGGCACGATCCCCGATCCTTCCTGACTGACCTCGGACATCCGATAGGATGAGAGGGAGACATCCGTGGTGGGTACGGTGAATAGGTCGAGTGATTCTGCCATCATGCGCGTCTACGTCGTCTGCGTGGTCGTCGGAGTGCACGCCTCTGTTTTATAGTCCTGCCGAAGTAATACCCCAGGGGGTGCGCTATATACGGTCCCAAGTTGCCACCGCGTTGATTTCCTCCGAATCCTTTCAGCGAATGCAAAAAACGCGGCTCTCGTTGCACCAACGTCATTGTCTCAACTGACCTTTTGTCGACTCTTTCAGGCTCCTTTTTATAACCCGTTCAAAAGAAAATATCTCGCCTTCGTCGTTTCTTCTTCCTTCTAAGTCCACTACCAGCCATGGATCCCCTCCGACGTTTCACAGGCGCCGGTGCAGCCATCACAGGCACGGGGGCTGCCATGGGTACAGGGGCTGCCACGGGTGCTGCGGTCACGGGGATGGGTGCTGCCACAGGTGCAGCTGCCACAGGTGCCACAGGTGCTACCACAACGGGTGCCGCTCTGCGCCGTGCAGGGGCTCGGCGTGCAGGTGCTGGCGCCACTACGACAGGCGCTGCTACGGGTACGGGAGCTGCTGCCACAGGTGCTGCCACGGGCACGGGAGCTGCCGCCACGGGAGCCACCGCTACCGCCGCAGCAGGACGAGCCCTTTTGCGAGGCGCTGGCGCCGCCGTCACGACGGTTTCCACAGACTCCGGAGCACTGCTGCTACCGCGTTTCCCACGTTCCAAACGCGTCGCCACGCTCCTGAGACCTCCGGCAATAGCGGGTTTCACGAGCCCTTTCAGCGTGTCCTCGAGCCCCGACCCACCCATGTCGGGCGGATAATAACGCGTCAAACTTCCTCCCCGCATCGCGTGTGATGGATGGTTTGCCATGTCACTCCGTTTTTATACCTTGCCCGCGTCGAAAGTGCAATGTCAAGAATGTTTGACTATGCTTGTCACTTAACTTCGCCAGGGGTCCGTGGGCTTCCGCCACATTCACTTCGATGATTTCCAAAAAACGGTGACGCACGTTTCGAAAGTGTTCTCGTCGGGGTTCGTACATATTAGTGTCTTTCTTAGGATCGTAAGGTATTTCCCGCAACAGATCCGTGTCGACGGTACCGACAGCCATGCTTTCCCCCACGTTCGTATACACGTACAAAGGGCGCACTGTTTGCCCGAACGCTTGCGAAAAGGCTTCATTGAGATTAATGAACAACCATTTTACTTTGCTGGAAAATAACACCATGGGTGTCGAATACCATGACTGCTCGGGAACGGGTCGCGTGGCGAGCAAATCACCGGCACCCGGAACGTTCACGTCATCCCCACGACCAAAGACCGTAGCTTCCTCCCCATCCACGGTCATCTTGTATTCTCGCAGTAGCGGAAGGGCATTCGGGCCCAGTTCCAAGGCGTTGTTAGCCCCCTCTTTCACCCACTTCATCTTGAGGGCAAGCGCCCTGCTGAACATCATTTCTCCAAACCCCTGTTGGTCTTTAGGATTGCCGTGTGAAATCGAGGTGTCCATTTCCAAAACACTTTGTCCCGCCATCGTCTTCCATTCGAACCTGGGTAAGGCGATGTAACGATCGCCATCCTCCATGTTATACCCATTGAAGTTTTGTTCCATGAGACCAATCAAGTGTTGAAGAAAATCCAGACCCATCACACTTTCCATGGACTCATGCATCGTCTCTATATCCCTGGCTTTTACTTTCATTCTTATCCAAACCCATCCATCCGCAAAGGGCGGGGGTTTTTTCATCTTGTACCTCGCTCGCACCGATACGAGATCATCATCCCTCGCCAACCCCAATTCGCTCCACGGTACGTTGATGACACCCACTGTCACATTGCTCAGGGCCACCTGCCACTTCTCCTCGGGGGGAAAATCCAATCGGCGCGACAATCGCACGCGAAAGGACGCTCGCGTGTTGTTCGGAAACTCGGGCGTCGGATGACTGGGGAGCACGACGTGAAATGATTCCATGCTTCACGATCCGCCCGACACTACACCTTATATGGGGTTTTTCCCACGTCGAAAATGCAAGGTCACCGTGGTCTGACTATGCCTTTCACTGAAATCCACCAAAGGTCCATGCGTCTCGGCCACATTGATTTCGCACACTTCCAACAAGCGGTGGCGCACTTTGACGAATCGTTCTCGATAGGGTTCGTAAAACGAGGCTCTCTTTTCGGGTTCGTACGCCACTTCTCGCAAAAAGTCCGTCTTGGAATTGCCGACGATCACGCTTTCGCCAATGTTGGAATAGACGTACACCGTGCGCAAACACGGTGAACACTTGAACACTTTGGCAAACGCTTCGTTCAAATTCACGAAACGCCATTTCACTTTGTTCGAGAAAAGGACCATGTCATCTACAGGATCGTGCGTCATCATGAAATCGCGACTAGGCACGAAGGGATCCTCGCTGCGCCCGTACGTCGTGGTCTTGGATCCACTCACCACGGTCTCGTATTCGCGCAACTGAGGAAGGGCATTGCTTCCCGGATAGGAGTGAAGGACACCATGGACATTATCAAATTTGGCCCACCCCATCTTGAGAGCCAATTCTCTATTCACTTCGAATCTGCCAATACCCACGCCCGTTTCGACAATGCCGTGACCCACACCCGAATCCACGTGCAACTCTTCTTGCCCTCCTTGCTGCTTCCACTCGAACCTAGGTAACGTGATGATTCGATTGGCGGCGTACATGGCAGAGGAATGAATGTCCGAATCCACTTTGTCCATCAAATGTTTAATGAAATGCACGCCCTGCAAACCTTCCACGTCCACGTCCAGGTCCTGAATATCCTTCAACTTCACTTTAGCATATCTCCACCCATAGTTGTCGGCGCTGAATTTAACCCGAGCCTCGCACGTAATGAGATCCTTCTTAGGATCCAAACCAAGTTTAGTCCAGTTCACTGCAGCTCGACCCAGGGTGATGCTGGCCAATGCCACTTCCCAATTCTCCTCAGGGGGAAACTCCATCACATTGGGCAACCTCACCTTGAAGGAGGCTCTCGTGTTGTTGGGAAACTCGGGCGTCGTATGGCTGGGCAAAACCACGTACACATCACTCATCTTTGCAACAAAATGTCATTTTATTTCACATTCACACATCCTTATATCTTGGGTTTGCGACGGAAATGCAAGGTCACGAACGTCTGCGCCCGTCCGTCGTCGGAGAACTTGACCAATTGTCCATTCGTCTCCGCAATGTCAATCTCGATGACCTCCATGATTCGATTTCGCACGGGATGATAGTGTTTATGCACTGGTTCGTAATAGTACGTGCCGCGTCCCGACCGTTTGTAGTTCACTTCCCGCAATAAATCGGTCTTCAAACCCCCCACGATCGTACTACCCCCTGCGTTGGAATACACGTGCAATGTCCTCGACGGTTCCCCCATCACATTGCGAAAAGCTTCCTCCAAATTCACGAACCGCCAATCAAATCGACTGCTTAAATTGAAGATGGTATTGAAGCTCCATTTATCTTTATGAATCAAGTCGCTCGCCGCTGCGAACTCCGTATCCACTTTCCAAGACCTATTCCCGCGTCCATCCGTGTTGGGCGGCAATTCCGGTATCAGATTAGGCCCGATGCTCACGACACCCGGACTTTCCAAATTGAACCACCCCATGTTCACCGCCAAGGTTTGGTCCAACCCAAAATACTGACCCTGCGGGAACTTGGCAATCACCTCCGGACGCCCACGGCTCGTATCCCACTCGAACTCCACGCGCTCTTTAATCGTTGCCCCATCCTTCAAATGCTCCGTGTTCTCTTTGGTGACCAATTTATCCAGCAACGCGCGCATGAATTCCACCCCACTCTCGATCCGTCTCGTCACGTTCATGGTGATGATCTCTTTCATGGACACGTACGCACCCACCGGATTAGTGAGTCTCCCGCTCTTATCTTCTTTATCCAACGTGCTCATGACGAGACGCGTCCTGTCGTCTTGCACCAAAGGCGACAAATCGGCACTGCTGTCGGCCAGAGACAAGGCACTCAACCCGACCTCCCAGTCATCGTCGAAAAATTCCAATCGCTCCGCCAATCGCACTTTGAACGACGCCCGCGTGTTCAGGGGAAACTCGGGACTGACGTAACTCGGCACGGCCACGAAAAACCCGCGACTCATGACGTCCGTTTTGCAATGACCGACCACTCCTCTCCCACAGAACCCCTTTATAGAAACGAGGCCACTTTTCGTTTCGCCCCTGGGGCGCGCGAGACCAAGCTGGACAATGTCGATACCTTGGGATAAAATTGCTGCGAATGGCTCCTATTGGGAAACGCGTTCATCAATTCCGTCAAGGTCTTTTGCAATCGCTTGTCCGCACTCTTCTTGGTCATCCCTCGCATCTTTTTGACATAAGCACGCCTCCGCTGCTTCGTACGTGCGGTTTTCTTCTGTCGGGAAGGTGCCGAGGGTCGACGCGGTGCACCACGCGCCACAGCATCGATCATGCGCCGAAACGATCGCAACCCCCGCTGCCGTGCCGCTTTGGGTGCCAAACGCTGCGGTGTCGAACTCTTTCTCTTGTGCCATTTCGTTTGACTGGGTAACACTCCCGGGGCGGGTAACGTAAACCGCACGCGTTTCCCCGACATCACACGCGTTGCAATTGACTCCTCCCTATCCAACTGTCGTACTTGGCGGGCCACCCCAACCACCGCACTTTTATACTGTTTCCGCGCCTAGAGAGAATCTTCTCGACGCGAAACAACGCATCGTCCGGCACCGTCACTTTTTGCATGTCCTCTTCGTAAAACGTCCCCTCGACCGACGTTCCATCCCACTCTTGAATGCGATACGTGGGAATCACCCCGGGCACCACGCGCCGAACGACAAACACTTCTTCCGTCCAACCGGGCACGTACCCTTTACGGAACACGGCGTGTTTCTTATTCAAACGCACTCGATCCCCCACCGCCAAACGGGGCCGTTTCTTCCCAGGACGCAAACGCGCTCCGTACAGACGTTCCCACACGTACTTTTCCCCTTCGGGCGTCACGTCCTTCGGCGCCAAACCAATGGCCCGATGTTTGGAGGCATTGTAGCCATTCACGATATCTTGCAACCGATCCAGATACTTGTACGTCCCTTGGGCCGTGAACCATCGATACAATCGCCCTTTGAACGTACGGTTGAATCGTTCCACCACCGCGGCTTTGGCATCCCCGGAGGTCGAAAAATGTTCGATGCCTCGACGTTTGAGCAACGCTTGGAACGTCCGGTTATAAAATTCCTTTCCCGCGTCGGTCTGCAAACGCAAGGGTCGACGATCCCCTGCCCGTCTGAGAATGGCCTCGAACGCTCGCGTCACGGCCGCTCCCGTCTTATCCTTCACGGGTTCCACCCAGGCGTACTTGGACAACACGTCAATGACCGCTAAAAGATAACGTATCCCACGGTTAGCCCTCGCAATCTTCTGCACTTCCATCAAATCGGCCACCCACTGTTCGTCCATGCCAAACACCAGCACGGGCAAATTGGCAAACCGTTTTCGGGCGGGTCGGTGCAAGGTATAACTGAGCACCCCCTCCAACACGCGACGCGCTCGCTCGAGGGAAATCCCATGGGCGCGCGCAAAACGCTCCACGCCCCCCAAACTGCCTTCGGCAGAGGGGTCTTGGTACGCCTGGATCAAAGCGCGCTGCCCTTTAGACATGACTAACACAACACACGACAGGGTTCATTCCTTTTATTAATTTCAACGTTCTACATCTTCCTCCTCCTCCTCGCTCAATTCGTTGGGCATCACCATGAAGGGTTCGAACCGTTTGCAGGTGATGCATCCCCAAGGCGCCCATCCCAACTTATCGTCGTAATTAGGGGATCGCATCGCATCGTGCCGCATGTCCAGACACTCCGCGCACAGTTCGTACTCCAGGATGTGATCCGCCCGCCGCTCCCACACCCTACGCAACAAACGCTCGTCGCGCAACTCTTTTTTATAGGCCTCGCATTGTTCCTCCAACGCGTGCATGCGATCGAACAAAAAGTTCAATACTCCCCTCTGAATGTCTCCCACCAAATCCGGTGCGTCTACACGCTCGTCCCCTGCGTCTGAGTCTCTGCCGTCTGAGTCGTCACCGCATTCTGGGGGTGGAGGTACCGCGCCGGGTCCTGCGTCACGGGGCCCGCTTCCGAGCATTCCAAGGCGTCCGCCAAGTCCTGCAACCAATGGGCAAAACACTGATCAAACGAGTATCCTGCAGCCAAGCCTTTCTTGACGCGAGCGAGCATAAACTGATCGTCCGACGTATAATCCCCTCTATTTACATCAGCGTAATACGCTCTGTACGACCTCTCATCCATCGCGCAAACACTGACGCGATCGCTGACGCTTTCCTCCTTTTTATACGGGACGCAGATGGCGTCAGGTCCCACGCCATCCGCTCTCCTCCACCAATCCAGGCCCTGCACGCGTCATTCTCCCGTGCCTCCACCAATCCATGCCCAGCACACGTCATTCTCCGGTATATAAACGAGTGGCGCCCACCCACTCGCTTCACATTCACACCAACATGTCCTCCGTCCCTCCAAACGCCGACCCCGTCTCCTTCGAGAATTGCTTGGAAAGAGAAAAAGCCCGGCAACAACGCCACGCCCAAGGCGGTCAACACTTGGAGTTAACGGAGAGACTGTCCACTCACGCCAACAGTCGAGACAGCGAATGTGATGTCCCGGCGCGAAAACAGACGCGCCCCGCTAAACCTCCTCCTAGCAAGAGACGCAAACAAGCACCTCCGCCGCCGCCACCAACGCCCCCGCCGCCCTCGCCCAAAGACATTCAACAACTCATGGACCAACTACCTTCGTACGAGGAGGAAGTCCTAGATCAAAAAGAATCGGGCTACGACACCTGCCCGTTCCACGAGACGCCACTGCACTTCTTCGACTCCAAACTGGGTTATCCTTACGTCAAATGCAGCACCCAACCCTGCGTCTTCTTCACCTCTCAATTTGACTTGAAACCTTACATGAACACCATCCGCGACCAATTGCATCCCGCCCTCACCTTCAGCCAAGGCAATCAGGGACCCTACCCCGATCACGAGTGCTGGTGCAAAGAACCCCTCGCTCTACGCACGAGCCGATCGGAGAAAAACCCCGGACGCCTCTTCCTATCCTGCAAGCAACGCGATTGCGACTTTTTTCAATGGCTCAACGCCCCCTGGACTCGATTCATCTTGGAGAGGATCGAACACGGCACCTACACGGGTCCTCCCACCCTTCATCCGATGTGGTTCGACGGCAAGCCCTACCTCCCCATGACCGCGGATCAACTACAACGTTATAACGACGCAAGGGTCGTGACGGGGTGAAGAGTATGGAAAAAGTGACAGTTCTGGGACATAGTATGCACAACTACCCGCCAATGCCTCGCTCATTGTAAATATCTACTACTGCTACAATTAAAAAATGGACAACACACACTTTGTAGTTGATCATTGACTTTTGTAAATTTAATGTGGGACTGAAAAGTCCCGGGGTAAACGGTGGTTCTTCAAGGCACCCTGCGCGCCACCGACGAACGGCTGCGACACCACGGACAACACGGTTGCGCTTCCCTGAGCATCCAATAATCGATCAAACACTGGTCGTGAAACCACACGCCGCAACAATCTCTACGACGCGGTCCGGTCATGCGCGTCACGCACCACGATTGACGCTCTTTCCTCCATTGCTTGGAACACAACAGACAATACGGCGGACCCTGCGGTTCCATCCCTCGACTACGCAACATGGTTTGTCTCAATGCCGCTGCCCGCTCGATCTCTTTCTTTTATACCACCCTCCCTCTTGACGTCACTCCCAGCATGCCTAGGGGAATAAATGGGGGATGGGGGGGTACCCCCCCTTTCTTCCCACCCCACGTGACGGCCGTCCCCGTCTCCGATTGGACGGCCGTCACGACTCATATACGCGCCGCGCGCTCAATACGCTCATTCTTCCAACATGGCCGAGCACCAGACAGCCCCCGTTGATGATGACGCCATGTACGCTGACATGCCGGAGTTGATGGATGTTCGGGATTACCTACACTCCACCCTGAACGCCGTGGTCCCCGACAGACGACCCGCCAGTGTCCAACCGATCGTCGTGGCCTTCGAATGCCAGAACACCTCGAAGGCCGATCAACTCCAATGCGTCATCTGTTTGCAGACCCGGCACGCAGAAACGAATGAAATCGTTCGCCTCGCCAAGTGCTGCCAGTGTCCAGTCCATCTCTCGTGCGTTTACAAGTGGTTGGCGGCCCAATACGACCTCTACAAACCCCCCGAACAGTGGGGCTGCCCGCACTGCCGCGCTCCGGTGAAAGACCTCGCCACCAACACGGAACCGTGCGTCATTTGTGGCCAAAAAGAAATAGACCTCCTCTACCACGAACCCGTGGCACAAGCCGTACCCTGTTGTGACGCATCGGCCCACCAACAATGTCTCTATAATTATATCAAGGAAAACTTCAGCGAAGATCGCTTCCCGTGCCCGGCGTGCAAAACGATGTTGGGAGCCCAACGCTCAATGACCATGAGCATCCGAGCCGCCGGAGATCCACCAACGCCAACAAGCTATTCCGGCGTACTCACCGAGCGATTAACACCACCGCGGCACCCAATGATCACGCGAAGCCGCGGCCGGGGATACAGGAGAAACCAAACACCACCGCGTTATCCTGACACCAACTCATCGTGGCCATGAACTTTTCAATGTTTTTTCATTTTAGTTACAAAATATTCATTGTGAACCGTGGCGGTTTTTTTTGTTCCTGCTGTCGTCCTTGTTTTTTTCCGCCACTTTTTTTCGTGAAAAAAAAAATAATCAAGGAGCTGCTGTCATTAAAAACCCGTTTGCCATTTAGTCTTGTGTCTTGCCTCATTTGCATATATGCTAATTTTTTAATGTATGCATATTCGCCCTGGGTCCCCAAGGATCGCTACGACATCCAATCAATTTAACTGATACGGGCCGCTACGGGCGACAAAATGGCCGTATAGGGAAATTCGTATCGAATTGAACGTAGCGGCCAAACCAGTCTTTTTTTTTCCCTACTGATTTCATTGCTTGCCGTACGTAAGCCGATAATACTACTATAACTGTTTTGTTTCAATACTTCAAACATATTTCAATGGTCTTTGCTTTTCACCAAGTTGGCGTTGGAGTACTTTCTTAGGGATAAGAGTCCTTTAAAACAAACTTCCATGAAGAAAAGAGAAAGGTGATTTCCGCTTCCAGAAGTGTGCAATTCCGAGAAATATGCTCACCGAGACTCTCCCCAAAGCCTCCCAAAGCCTAGTGGTTACATGCAACCGTTTTGGTACATGTTGACCAGATACATTTGGTTACACAAACGAAAATAGTCAAGTCACTAATACCAAGTACATAATTAGCGTAAAATGCATTCTTTTACTTACTGCCAGGCTTCGGGTTAATTGACATAAAACTCCCTCCGTACGGCTGAGGTGAGTCTATATTATCCAGAGTTACATTGTACTAAAAGCAAAAAAGGAATTTAAAATAAGATGCGTACTTTTATTAAAGTTGGGGTTAAATAATACTTGCTTTGGATAGCCAAAGCAGATGACAACGGGGTTACCAAAACACACACTTGCTCGATTAGGTGACTGAACAGATGAATGGATAGACAGTTCATTGGCTACATTGCCGCGGGATTAGGGACACATACACATTACCTTTCAGAGCGTGGGTAGTAAGGAAAATGTCTCGCGGTTACCGTCAAATGAAGGCGAAAACTCATTGTCATAGTACTTCGTGATTACCACGCCACGTACTTATTGTTATGTAATAACATAAAATAAACTGAGTTCTGTAGGTTGTAGGCGCCATGTTGGAATACCAAGAATAAATGACAAAGCAAGAAACCCATGATTTCGACAAGAGTGGGGCAGAGGTAAGCTGATCGGCTCTCGGATTAATCTACACTTGATTGGTGAACCCTCATACTACTACAATACCTACTTTGTCCATGTAAACCACTCGCTGACAACTGGTCGGGGACATCCCTGGCCATAAAGAGAAAAATCTAGATATAATTATTTAGCCAATCGTAATTTTTAAGGTACTTAGATACCAAGGGGTACCCTGGCGTGGGTTTCCCCAAACCTTTTCGGGCCTAATTTTCTTATGTATCTTAAAAATGAAGACTGACGTTTCCAGGAATCAAGTTATGTAGTATTTTATTTCTGACAGGCTTGGTACACGCAAGGGTGGCAACTATGATGTGTTTGTACCAGGGGGGCTTTTATTCTTTCAATTCAATTTTAATTTTAAGGCGCTATGATTTTTAAGCGTAATCAAAATGGACAAGTGTGCGCTGTACCGTGATCTCCAACCAAGATGATGTTTATCTTATCCTCCAGGTATCGATCATTTAATCCAGCGAGCAGTCTCCCAATCATGTCATCCACGATCTTGATCTCTGCATTCGTCTACAACAACAACAAAATAATAAACCAACATCAGCGTTACGCTTTTATTACACTAAACCCGAGGACTGTGTGGCTGTTACTTCCCGTACAACCAAGTTGTGATACTGAATCCTTCAGTTCAACATTATCTCTCATATCTATATTATTTTCCCTTGTGTTTTTAATTTCTACTGTGTTGTTCCGTACTTCATTTAATTCACTTTACCTGAGCTGAATCTGGACCAGCTCTGTGAGCAGTGTAGTCCGGTTCGTGGAAATACAAAGTAATGAAGTCAGGTCTCCTGTGAAGAGAAACGAAGGTTGAAGATTGTAGAATTAAGAAACTAATATTTCGGCGTAACGGATAACTATCAAAGTTTTAAAGAAGGAAATTTTCGAAGCAGCCCATCCCAGGAGGTTCTTCCATGAGTATTTACAAAAGGAAAGATCATCACAAAGATTTAATGGCACATGGTTCAACATGGTTCAACATTTGTTGCTCAACAAATGTTGAACCATGTTGCAGCAACTTGTTGAACGAAATAGGACCAAATAGATGTTGAATGACCTATTTCAACATTAAACATGGCATGATACACTGTTGAACAAATATTGAACCGTGTATTACTGGTTAAGGATACAAGGGTGTAAAGGCATGAAATGCGCCAAGCAAATTCATAATTAAATCAGTGAAGAATGATCGTCGCAGTTGTAATCGCAATTTTTACAATTGCGTAGAGAAGCCTGAAAAAAATTCAGGACTTCAACGGGGCTTGAACCCGTGACCTCGCGATTCCGGTGCGATGCTCTACTAGACCAACTGAGCTATGAAGCCACTGACGTTGGGAGCAGGTCAATTTTGGGTTCATATGTTCCCGTGAAAGATATGTAAGTGAATGATGCATGAAAGAAATCATATGTGAACTGCGGATATGAAATCAAATGAAGAATGATCGTCGCAGTTGTGATCGCAATTTTTACAATTGCGTAGAGAAGCCAGAAAAAAATTCAGGACTTCAACAGGACTTGAACCCGTGACCTCGCGATTCCGGTGCGATGCTCTACCAACTGAGCTATGAAGCCACTGACGTTGGGAGCAAGCCCCGTTGAAGTCCTGAATATTTTTCAGGCTTCTCTACGCAATTGTAAAAATTGCGATCACAACTGCGACGACCATTCTTCATTTGATTTCATATCCGCAGTTCACATATGATTTCTTTGATATGCATCATTCAAATTCATAATTGTAATCCAATTCGCCCTTAACTCATAAGCGGCACAGCTCTCAGCTGCTACGTAGTAAGGCGAGAAAACGACGCTTAGCTCTTATCAATTAATCGCATATCAAAGTGCACGCATAATCTACTTGGTGATTTTCGGCTCGTTGGGTATAAAAGCATTTAGGGCTTGAGTTTGTGTAATAATTGATGTCACCTTTGGCCGTCATCTTTTTCAGGATCAACTTCAGTTCCCTGTGGAGGAAGATCTAACCAGCTCAGAACTTTATCTACTCGAGCTTCAAACGGATGTGACCTAACAAGCCAAGGCAGAATAGAATAAAACTGTTCACCAATTCTAAGCCAGCTGACCTCATAAAAGCATTTCATTGCAAACAGGAACTGTTTTCTCTTTCCTGTAATGGTGTACTTACTGATTGTACTTGTAACTAATATTCGGCAACATTCCTGAAAGAGATTGTAGGTCGTAAAGGTCAGAACTCAGTTATCCGTTATAAATCTTTGACAAAAAGAGAAAGCCTGTCGTACTGCTACACAGATCTGCTGAGAGAAGTTAGCCATGTCAGATCGAAGAGAGCTGCACAGTCTCCAGTCGTGTGTCCTGAGCTGTTCGTATAGGTAATCGCATGGGGCCGAGTAAAATTAAGGATTAATCATCACGCGTGTTTTCAGAAGTTGTTGAAATTGCCCTCGTCGCTGTAAGCACAAGTGTTGATTAATCCTCAATTTTACGAGAAAACATGCCATTACTTGTTTATCACTAAAAGGGCGAAGTTAATAAGGGAATCGTGCATGCGCTTTAATTCAATGAGATTTAATTTAAGTCTCTGAAAAGTCCTGGCCAAAAAAAACAACTAAATCACGTTGCCCATTGTAATGTTTGTTTGAATTGATTTACAAAAAACATAGGGTGCGTTTTTTTGGGAGAATCCAAAAACGGATTTTTGATCTTGGATCTTTTGGATTCTTCCCTACCGAAAAAACGTAGAATCCGAAAACGGATTTATCGTTAGTTAGAGTCAAGCAACATACATTGCCTTCGCAGCGCAGAAACTTTGAGAAAAATGCTCGGAAATTTGTTTTTTTATTATCGAGGAACTTCTCAACTGTGATATAGAACGACAACAGGGTTTGCAAAGCTCGAATGACGATGACGTCAGGGAACACGTGCGGTGCCGAAACTTTTGAGCGATTCGCTTGAAGACCTTCGTTGTTTTCGTACGTCGCGGCATACAGTAGCAGTCCTCTCGGTTCAAGGCGACATTCCTCAGTTTCATGACAATGGAAGCAAACCACCTGTGGAATTGCGAAAACAGATCCTGTTAACTTTGTCGATTTTTGGAAAACCAGAACGTTTACGTTCAGTTGCGATTTAAACTTGGTTAATATTGAGCTCAAAAATACATTACATTTACAGACTTGCCGCATAATTGATACCGTTCCTACCACCACTGGTTTTAGCTGGACATCTGACTAGAATTTTTAAAAGATACGTCGATAAACGATAAGCTTTACCTGAATTTGCTATAATGCACTTAGCAGGAAAACAGGACGAAACTCGGACAAGGACTCGGACGAGTACACACGAAGACCGCTTGCTATCTGTACTTTTTTCCAACCCCTTTCCGGTTTTAGATTTGATCTGATGTATCCCTTCCGAGTACGGATACTTTGGATCTAAGATCCGTTTTTGGATTTTCCCCAAAAAACGCAAAATCCGTTTTTGGATTTAAGAATTCGTTTTCGGATTTTTTCAAAAAAAAAAACACACCCATAGTTATCGACCCTCTTGATTACTAAAAATGCCCTGGGTCTCAGCCAATCAGCGTGCAGTAATATTGCCTTTTAGTTATAACCAGTTAAAAACACACAAAAAGCAGCAACAAGGAAACAATACAATCGTTTATTGTAGTGGAACGAATTTCTTCAGAGTTATTTCGACTGACATATTATTTTGGGGGAGGGGGAGGGTTATGGAGATGAAGGCGCACCTATCAATAAACATGTGTATCTTACCTTCAATAGGCACCTCAGACCCGACCCAAAAGTAACATGCTGTCACGAGGCCTTGTTTCATTGCCGTCACCCACAACTGGAGAATTCAATAAAGTCAACTAATACAGGCTTTCTTAAAAAAACAACTTTGTGAGTTTAATCTCAAAAAATGTATAAAAGAAATCTTTAGGGTTTTTTTCAATCGTTAACTTGAAAATACTGCGATTCACCTTCCATCGTCTTAAGATATCTTTATTCAGCTTTTCTACTCACCGGTTCGCCTTCCCACCATTTAGGATCCGAAGAACTAGGTCCACCGACTCTAAAACTGTCATTTAAAGTTCTGTCTGTAAATGAGTTAGCCACTATACCGCTATGCGAAGGAAATAAACCCTATCAATGAAGAAAAACAGCAATAGTTTTTTTTAGTTTAATGTACCAAAAAGGAACGACTGATGGCTACACAGACAACCTAAGCAGAAACCCTCATGAGTAGGAACAAATGCATCTGCTTGTCATCAGATAATGGTGTTGCAGCATCAGGGCCCGCGCACAATTTTTAAAGTGCGGGGGGTGTTCCCGCCTCTTCAACTGAAGGGAGAGGCTGACTCTAAATATGGTTCAAAAACGCATCTAACTCAGCTTAATTCATAAGACTTATTCCGTCAAACTTGGATGATTTCCCGCGAGGTCCGCCAACTGTAGCCAACCACTATTATCATATAAAAGTACTTTTTATTTTGGATATGTATTTTAAGTGCCGGGTTGCTCATTTGTTTTGAGTTCGCTGCTAACTACAATGCTGTCTACGTTTTTGTCGCATTTGAATGAAATTAGTGGTGGTTGCGAAAAGATTCTAACAGTCTCGAGATTATTTTGGAATAATTTTAAATTATGAAGAACGATGGTTTTGACTGCGTGATGATGTGGATGAAAAGTGAGGGTGAATGTAATTCTGTCATTCTTATCCTTTTGTGACATTTGACTGACTGTCGATCAATTTGTTGGGTGCGATTATTGCCCGCTTTGACCACAGAGACAGGATAGTTTTCCACGTTGCCACGTTACCACCAAAAGCGCACCTCCATCTCCATTATATAACCCACACACAACCCATAATTCTTCGATTCGCTCAGACGAAGAGCTAACGCTCGAAACGTCAGCTTTTAGAATTCCTGTATGGTGGTCAATTTACATTATCAACGCCGACGCAGCACCACAATTTCTTTAGAAACTAACTCCTTTATTCATTATCGTTTTGGATATCAATCTCATTATTATCTTATTTGGTTATTGTTGTGCTGTTGTTTTGTTTGTTGTTTCGCTCGTTCTGTACTAGACTTTCGTCGCTCTGAGTTAAAAAGTCGGTACATGGCTACCCTGATTCAGACGAAGACATAACTGGGCAAACATAATCTTCCTCAGAGGGCCAAAAGAATAACATTTATGTAGTGCCACCCAAGTATCAGTGACGCCTGGAAACGGCGAATTAAACCTATCAACAGTGTAACTAGCGAACTCATTAAAAAAGAATGGTCAACTTACTGTGATCATGGAATAATGATTTGGAAAAGTCTTCGTCGGAAACTGTGGCAGAAGAGATTCTGCTCTGACACCCTTTCTAGCTGCGGGGAAAGAAATTAAATAAGGCTGGAGATAAACCGACCTTTTAGCGCATGTTCCGTTAGCCCGTCGTCTGATAGGGTACAGAGTACGTAAGTGTGAATAAATGAACTTGAACTTGAATATTTCGATCGGTACAACTTGAAGATGTTCTGCATTACGGGCATCATAGGGACTTAATGAAGAAGTCTTTCACTCAAAAAGGTTAACGGTGACTCTGAGGTATACTGGAGCACTGGACCATGACTGATTAAGATAATCATGCATGGATAGCCACGAAAATCTCCAACGGATGGTGTATGATGCAGATTATCTATGCCTAAAAGTAACTCAGGGAGAAACTTACCAAGATAATTGATGTTAGGAGTTAGATTTCTGTCCAGGTAGTCGGGTCGAAATCCATCCATGGAAATGAGAATTAGAGGATACTTTGAAGACCTGTTAAAAAGTAAAACCAAACAAAAACGATTAAATACGAAGGTTAACTTCATAGTTTTAACACTAAAAATATGACCAGCACAAGCGATTACAATATCTGCACCTGGCGGAATTGTGTGCGGGGATAAAATCTTAAAGAATAACGGTATAAACGGTGCCAAGGCTGCCACTAGGTTAAAACCTAACTACGGAAAATCAAAATATCACGAAGGAGTGTGTTTGACTTAAAAACATTGTCCTGTATAAACGACAGTTTTTTCACAATCAGAGCGGATCTGATCTAACACTTCTAATAGACGGTCGCGTCCAATCGGTCGTAAAGTGCTTAAGCCAGCTCTAATATAGTTGCTTCCTAATGTACCTTTCTCCACTGCACTGTGAAGCTCCAGTCGATGTCCCACCTGGAATAAGTAAAACAAAGTTTAGACACGAAATATCACACGTGACTGGTAAAAAGATCGGTCAAAACGGTAACGCGCACTACCTAATGTGTAGACAAAAGTGTAAGCACACTTAAGGCTGTTTACACATACGCTTTTTGTGAAGTCTTTGTCGTGCAGTTTGGTTCAGTTGCAAGATTTGAAACACATGCACCAAACCTTCGAAAGTTAAAGTGAATTATTCGCAGGGATAACGCACAGCGGTTTATTGCGGCCGGTTTACACCTGTCATCAGTTATACCCAAGGTTTTTCCCGAGATAATTTGCTATGAAGTGCAGCAAATGTTATAGAAAAGTAAACGGGCCCTTATATTGAGGACTTATGCTTAATATGTTGTTCAACCTTCAAAAGCCGCTGAAACATCTGCCATTCTTCGAATCACATTAAAAACATGAATGGACCCTGAAAAATGCAGCAAGGTGTTGGGGGCCGCACTTAAATACAAATGTAAGCTTACCATGTGACTTAACCAGGAACGTCACCAGCAATATTATAACTAACAAAGCAATGAGGACTACAACCTGTGGAAACAATCAAGCACTTCAAGAGCAAAGGACTAATCAGTTATCTACTAATGAACTGTCCAGATGAAACCTGCAGTCTACAAGCTCATATTCCACCAACGCAGCTTGAAAAGAAAGTAAAATAGCCAAGGTTACAAATACAATGGCAACAGCGATTTAACCCCGTAAATGTATAAAGGGTAGCAGTTGCAAGGGAAGTTAATAAGGGGAAGAGTTTGTACTGACTAAACTCCTATTTCCTTGAACTGAACTACACAAAACATCTGGCGAATTCTTTACACCTTAAGGTTACTGCAAACGTTCCAGGGCTAGTTTTAGCCAAAAAAAATATTTTTAGCCGAAAGAAAGGTCATTATTAAAGCTAACATATCCCGAAAAAATAAAAATAAAATCTCAAATCGCGCGCGAGTTATTGAGAAAAAGAGATTTTTTAATAAAGTTAATAAACCGTCAAGGTGTCATAATCCCCAGAAGGCGTGAACTCCCCTGTGAGTTTTTCGCGGCAACGGCTTTATCCGGGAGATCCATTTCAACTAATTAACGTTTACACTCGAGTGTTGTTGTTCTTGTGGCGATTGAAATCATTTTCGTTGACATGAAACGTTCTAGGAAAGGGAAAAGTCCTTGGGTTAAAACTAAAGCAAAAACGGGACTCAAAAAGAAGAAAATCCGACACATGTAAATGAGGGGGCCGGGTATTCTGCAATTGCTCCAAAGTGGCGAATTTGGGGATGAAAAGAAGAAAATTATCGCAGACACTGACAAGGGCTCGTGGTTTGATCCGCCTTCACAGATCGGCGAAGAGAAATCTGGCGATGAACAGGGTAGTACTTCATCCGAAAGTGTAGTGGGAATCAGTAGAAAAAAAATAATGGGAACGAACTTGCCAGAAGAAAGAAAAGTTATGAGAGAGCCACTTCCAAGCACAAGCCAGGATTATTCTTCGTCGTCGGATTTGTTTTTGTTTTCCCCATTTGATGACTATCCTGCCCTAAAGCGTGCGTGCAGAAAACGTGACCACAACTATAACTTTCCCGCGAACGCCGGGCGTTCCGTTATTTCATTGGCTGGCGGCTTTTCATGTTGACATATCTCTCTGATAAGGCGTGCCATGTTTACAAATCTTTGGAGGGCGAAAACTCGCATTCGTTTTTCGAAAGAGTCCTTCCTCTTTAAACGAATTTATAGGGTATGTAGAGTGGACAGATTTCCGTGAAATTTGGCCAGAACTTGCACTGATGACTAAGGAACAAAAGTGTGTCGGCGAATTCTTTTATTTTAAATAGTTTTCTCGTGGCGACCTCTGACGCATTGCGTTTTGGGAATTGTTCGATGCTGGAACTTGACAGTTCCATAAAAAGATAACCAATGAAAATACAGGAAAATGCTGACACACTTTGAGAGATTGATGCTTTGTGATTAACACTGCACAGTTATTTTGCATCAACGATCGCATTTGATACCCGATAAATTCGACGGAAGGTCAATCAGTCATTTTCGCGTTTACCGGCTTCTGTCGCCTTATGAAAGGAGTAGGCAAACAGAACATTATTTTTTTCGAATTCTATATTTCATAACCTTTCTATTGATATATAGTTTGTGTGTGTTTTCTTGAAAACAGCGCGAGTACGAATTTTTTTCTGGAGGACACCCGCGAAGGTTTGCAGTAACCTTAAGGCTTGCAAATGTTGTTTTTAAAGCGATTTTGACGTATTCTTAAATAACTTATGAGGTCCGATTCAAACGTCGAACTTTACATGAGCTGAATGTAATACAAATGAGGGAAACCAATAGATTTTTTTCTCATTTGCATTGGATTCGGCACATGGAACATTCGACGATTGAACCGGACCTAACAAACCAGATTTGCTGTGGGAAGGAAGGCCTATTGAAAGTCCAGCTAGTAACCATAATTTCGCGCGAAACATCAGGTTTTCGTTTACTTTTCCACAAAAGAATTTGCAGATGCACGAGAAAAACGCAAAATAGTTCCAAGTTTGTTGCTCGTGTGTTATGGTCCACTTAAAGGGGCACTGTCACGGCAATTTTGCGTTGTTTAGGTAATAACTGACTCAAAATTGAAACTTGGTACTT
>OX419347.1:272500-275000 GCA_948470475.1 Galaxea fascicularis
TCTCTATAGATTTTTTGGCGCAAATAAACCAACTTAGGATTCTGGGGGAGCACTCGAAAATACTGTAAAATCACTCGCCTCGGCATCGTGATTTACAAGCTTTTCTTTTATTCTCCCAATATCCCGCGTCTGAGTTTATCCTCCACCACTCGAAAACCTCATAGAAAATGTGGTTTATTGCTTAAAAACCTTACATTCATACACCTTCATCTAAACACTCGAAGAAACATTGTCAACTAAGCAATATGTTCCGTACCTTGGCCGTTTAGACATTCGTTAATTGTAGCTCTGTTTTATAAGGCTCATAGCAAGAAACCAACTTCACGAATTAAGTCCCCACCCCTTTCGTTACTCGAGAAAGCTTAAAACACTGTAAGTAAGACGAATCTAAATAGCCTTTAAGAGATTCAGATTGAATAGTAATAAGAAAAATGTAATGTCAATGACTTTTCCAACGTGAATGAAGCAGTTCCATACCGAGTGTTGAGAGTGAAACATACTGCCCCTTATTTAAAGAATTGTTCACTGGACTGGAATTTATAACCTTTCACTTTCACGTCCACATTCTAGCTTTGAAAAGATCGACCAAGACAACAGGAATTGGCCATAAAATCCAATGACCTTTGCCCAAATTCGTCACCCATGTTGCATGATACAAAAACCAACCGAAACAGTCAGTTTAATAAAGTTTAGTTTTTTTGTCACAAGTTTGCAAACTTGATAATCAGATAAGTTTTTGATGTTGTTATTTTCATTGGTGATTTACCATGCGAGAGGCCAGTTGGTAATCGTTCCATAATTTAATATAGGCGATGTTGCTCCATCGACCCCTTTAGCTCCAGATATGAAATTTACTCGACGCAGGTTTCTATCGTAACATTAATTATGATAGTGGAGTGGGTGATGATTACTTTTGAAATAGTTGGCATTTGTCATTGAAAAACAGAAAAAAACGTGCGCTCTGCTGTTTATTTCATCAAGACTTTCATCCAACTACACGAAGGTAGAGTTTGTAAAGTTCAGGAAACTTAGATACAGCTTCTTTTAGAAGAAACAGTAATTTTTTTGGCCTCTGAAAGTGACAAGCTGTGTTTGTCCAAGACTTGCCTGTAAAGAGGGTATTATGTCAGTCACAAGCTTACACAGCGCGAATTTTGTACTCTGTGAACAAAACTGTTTTCTTCTTACTAGGATCTTACTAAGATCTTACTAGGATCTTACTAAGATCTTACTAAGATCTTAATAAGATCTTAATAATATCTTAATAAGATCTTAATAAGATTTCCACCTGGGACTTTAAAACGTCTTGCTACTCCTTGAAATCCTTGAAAAGTCCAGGAATTTGATTTTAGATTTCAAAAAAATATCTTGGAAAGAAGAATTTCTGCTGAAAGTGCTTGAAAACTCCTTTAATGCTAGCTCGGATGGTAATTAATATCGGATTATATCTGGATGAGCTTTTTTTAAAGTTGTTACTGTCTAAGGAAAACATTTTAAAACATATTAGTTTAAGATGAAGTAAACTTGCTAAACACTCTGTTTCCTCATGTGCTTTCCGCTGCTCCCGTGAAGAAAAGAAACTCGTGGGACAAGGCTTCTTCTTTCGAGAATTTATTTTAAAAACACTGTGCACGCTTCCGAACTCAAAATCCAACTGCCGAAATCACACATACTCTTGAATATATATCTCAGTGCGCTCCATTAATAAATTATTCTCGAAATGTTCTCGAATTGTTACGTGAGATATAACAGTGTAAGCTAATTAACTAGCACAATACACGATGTAATGTCATGTTACAATACATTCCTTGAAAATTCCGTTTTTGATGCTTGAATACTCTCCTTGAATACTCCTTGAATGTTGTATCCACAAACCAGCACGGACTCTGTGGTATAAATACTCTGGTCGTTGATTTGGATTCTCAACGAAGTCGTGATGTTACTGGTCGACTGTCAGTTAAGCCCAGATGTCACTGACTATATTTAGTCAAGCGTGAAAGCGGAGCTCCAGTTATATATAGTGATTGGTGCGTTTCTATCTGTCTTTTGTTAGTCTAATGTCTGTACGTGTATTTTTAGTAAAATAGTCGGTCAGTCTTTTGTTTATCTGTGGTTGATGTCGTCGACAACGGTCGTTTGACTCAGTAAGGTGCGGGAAGTTGTAGGCAACGGTTCAGTGGTCTCTGTCCTAAGTTAGTAAACCAAATTTCCAGTATAATCCGTTGGTAGTAATTAGTACTATACGTTACGCATTCAGCAGATTCCAGTCGATTCTGTTGTTTATCTGTAAATGGTGTAAGTTCAGCAATGTTCTTGCTGAGGTCACCATTTCACCATTGGCCGGTTTCCAAATAGTCGTCCCTGTCGCTAGAATCGTCTCTGTCGCTTCTAATTTTTGGAAGCGACAGGGACGATCATATGGAAACGCTCTAGCGATCACTCAGGACGATCCTTGCGACAGAAACGATCAGTCGTCCGAGATAGACTCGAAGTCTAGGCT